>CM076581.1:528746174-529023719 GCA_034641835.2 Pinus albicaulis
TATAGCACTGAAGCCGGCAAAGCTAGTTGGGATGGCCCTCAATCTCTCTCACTAAAACACTGTTGGAAATATGATGCAGAGTGTTGTCCTTGATGGCAACCCACTGAATGAAGATGAAGACATGCGACTATTGACATGTGTTGTCCTTGATGGCAAACCACCTGATGAAGTTATTCTTGACTTGATGGACTTGGTAAATGATGTAAATCTGATGTTATGTGATGTTTGTTAGCAATATGATGTTGAGTGTTGTCCTTGAATGGCAACCCACTTGATGAAGATGATGGAAACCTACTTGATGAAGTTGTGCTTGATAGAATATGTTCTTGATGAAGTAAATATGATGTATCTACAGTGTGTTCAAAAGGAAATGAAGAAAGGAATTCAGCATGTGCTAAATCTTGATGAAAAGAGTATGTCTCTAGGAATACGCGGATTTGCCTAGGGGAAGTAGCGTATGCACGCGGGAATAAACGTTCCAAGTCGCGTATGGGCAAAAGCGCTCTTAAAGTGAAAAACCAAGGGTAACCACCATGGTATTGACCCATTGTATTGAGTAATGATTCATCTAAATGACCCCATCCAGGAATACCATCAGAAGTAATGTATTTTTGGCTCATGGTATTGAAAAAGGGTAAACCTATATAAAGAGAAGAAATTCATTGTGCAAATCAGGAGTGTGGGTGCAAGATGTCTGAGCTTGAATGAATACTTCTCTCTGAAGTAGATATGAATGAAAGGGTTATACTTGAATGATAAATCTGAATGTATGATACACCAATGATGAAGAAGGGGATCTAGATCTGAAATGTACTTATATCTACTAGATCTGATTATGGAAGACTTAGATCTGAATTGAGGCGAACATCTGTCTGAAGTAAAAGGGTAAATCTGAACTAAATATCTGATCTGAAGAAGTGTGCTGCTCTATAATGATTGAAGATCTATACGCTACTTTGCCGTAGAGGAAGCGCGTATATACGCGGCTTCGCTGAAGAGAAAGCGCGTATGCGCATTGAAATATGTACAGAGGTATACGCTGGTTTGTGTGAACAGAAGCGCGTATATACGCGACATCAGTGAAGTGAAAGTGCATATGCAAACTAGGGTTTTCTGAAGCATGTGGTATGAAACATCTGATCTGTTCTGCTGTATTACTGCTATCTGATCTGTGTTGTCTGAATTGATAAGTATCTGTTGGTGATGTATGTTTGAGCTTAAAAGTATGGAATGGGTCCAGTCTGAAAATATGATGAAATGTGTCCTGCAAGTGATGTCCTAGTGGAAGCTTTGGATCCAGTGTGAAAATTGATGAAACGTGGTCCATAGAGGTGCTGAGGGTTGTAGCCTTCAGTTAGGGGGTTGTAGCTCCCTTCCAGGTAAGGCTGGTAAACGAGATCAGGGGGTCGTATCTCCCTTCCAGGAAAGGCTGGTAAACGAGTCAGTGGGTTGGAGCTCCCTTCTAGGAGAGGCTGGTAAACGAGCGCAGGTGGGTGCCTGTGTGCTGGTAGAGTCTGCACCAACACATATGTTGTAATATGCTTTCTCTATAATAAAATATTGAAGGCTGAGCAACTGCAGCGGTGGTTTTCTACCGACTTGGGTTTCCACCTAAAAATCCTGGTGTTCATGTGTGATGCTTTGTGTGATGGTTTACTCTGTTCTTACTGCACATTTTTACTGTTTATTAAACATCTGATGAATGAATGATGGAATGAGTTAAGTGAAGAACTAATGACATAATTAGATATCTGTGTATACGCGAGTTTCATAAAGGGTATCCGCGTATATACGCGAGTCTGTTTCAGGAAAGTAGCGTATGGGTTTTAGAAGCAGGAAAAAATAAAAGTTTTGAATATATAGTAAATACTGATTCACCCCCCCCCCCCCTCTTAGTATTTTTCCCAACAATTGGTATCAGAGCGGGTCCTTGTTCAGAAGCTTGATCGCTTAAGGAGATCCGTCGCAATGGGAAGTAAAGAAGGAGTGATGTCTATAAAGCCACCTCTATTCAATGGAAGCAATCTTATATTCTAGAAGGTACGAACAAAAGCATATCTGTAAAGTCTTGGTGCAGATGTATGGGCAATTGTGGAAGAAGGTTGTCAATACCCAGCAAGTATTCCTACTGATGCAGCTGAAAGAAAGAAGTATGAAATCAATGCCAAAGCAGTGAATGTCTTATTGGGAAGCATGTCTGAATCAAAATTTTCTAAAGTGATGCAGCTACATTCAGCAAAAGAAATATGGGACAAAATCATTCTAAGCTATGAAGGAGACACAAAGGTAAAAAGTGCAAAACTCCAAACTCTTAGAATTGAATATGGAAATTTGAAGATGCATAGTGATGAGAGTGTTGCTAGTTTCTTTCTTCATCTGGATGATATTGTAAATCGAATGAGAAATTTGGGTGAAACCATAACTGATACTACTCTGGTGGAAAAGGTCTTAAGATCCTTGACTTCAAAATTTGACTCTAAAGTTTCAGCTATTGAAGAAAGGCAAGATATGCAAACGCTTACTATTGTTCAATTACATGGTACTCTGACTGCTTTTGAAATGAGACAAGGAGGTCCTTCTCAAATAAGAGAAGCTGCTTTTAAGGCATCTACAAGAGGAAAAGAAAAGGAAGTTGTCAAAGAATCCAGCTATATATCCGATGAAGAAGAAGCGAATTTCATGAGAAAGCTCCAACTAGGTACTGGAAGATTCAAAGGTAAGCTTCCCTTCAAATGTTTTGAGTGTGGAAAAGTTGGTCACTATGCTGCTAAATGTCCTTATAGAAAAAAACATGGTAAAGGGAAACAATTTGAAAAGAGAAAGAGTTATTATGCAAAAGAAGATGATGATGAAGTGTCCAGTGAAGATGAAGAAGATTCTGACCAAGATCTGAAAGTGCTCATGGCTAAGAAGCAAAAGAAGAAGGCTACTTGAAACAAGAAGATACCTCAGAAATCATGTATAGCAAAAATTGAAGAAGATGAACTAGGTATTAATCGTTGTTCTTGTTTCTTACTTAACTGCATGTGCAAAGATTATGATAGTGAAAGTGACAGTATGGATCCAGAAGTTTCTGACGAAGCTCTCCAAGTACTCATGGCAAAGAAGGAAAAGAAGAAGGCCACTTGTAATACTCTCCTTTGTGCAAACAATAGTGAAGATAGTGAAAGTAAAGTTGTGGATCTAGAAGAAGCTATCAAGATCAAAGTTGAAGAACAACAAAAGGAAATTGATAAGAAAGATTCTATTCACAAAGAGATGATCTCTCAAATGAAAGATCAAATAGAAATGCTGAATGGACAGGTAGACAAGTATCAAAGGTTTCATACTTATGCATCCAATCGAATTAAAGAACTAGAAGCAGAAATCAACGATCAAAATGCTGATGTTGAAAAATCAAGCAAGAAGAATGAAGGACTTGAAGCTGCAATCATCTCTCTGCAAGCAGATCTAGAAGCATCAAGTAAGAAAAATAAGGAACCTCTACAATCATTTGAAAAGGAAGGCCTTGAAGCAGAAATCATCTCTCTCAAAGAAGATCTGGAAAAATCAAATAAGAAGAATCAAGAGCTGGAACAAACATGTGAAGAAAACGAAAATTGGCTGAAAGAAGAGATTCTAAATCTGAAGGATCAAGTAGAAGATGGAAGAAGGAAAGAAGAAAGCATGACAAAGCAATGTCAAGCCTTGGAGGCTGAGGTAAACATTCTCAAGGGTAAATTAGAAGAAAAGGTAAAAATTTTGAGGTTTCAAGATAGTACTAATATTTTGGACAATATTCTGAGTAATCAAAGGTCTCCTGCTATCAAACTTGGTCTTGGTTTTCATGAAACTGTTAAAGGAGAATCTAGCTCACAAGGAAGTGATAAAAATTTAGAGGATGTCAATGCAAAACCTGAAGTGTTGAAAGAAACAAAAGATCGACCAACAATCATGAATTCTCAAAGGAATTCATTCAAGAACGTTGAATGTTTTAAATGTCATAATTATGGGCATGTTGCAGCCAATTGCAGAAGCAGAACAATTCAACCACAAACAAACAGGTTCTACTCAAAAAGGTACTCTAGTAGCTTCAAGGGATATTGTTTTTCATGTAACAAGTATGGACATAAAGCAGCTGATTGTAAAAGGAGGAAGAGTAGAAATACTCATTATGATTCTTATGCTTATTTCTCTGGACACATGAGATGTTATTCTTGTAACAAGTATGGTCATGTAGAAAAAGAATGCAGGTTGAACAGATATGAGAAATTGGATAACTTCTAGCACACAAATAGAAAGTTCAAACAAATCTGGAAAAAGATGGAGGACCGATGAGAAACGTAGGGAATTCTGACCCTATTGCAGTCATCCGCTTCTGAAGCTTACTTCTCTTATTGACTGTAGGAATAATGTGGGATACATTATCAGATTTAGTAATGTATCGTCACAGGGGGAGCAATGTATGATGTATCTCATGGTTGATTTGATTATTCTGGTTATATGTATTTCTGATAGTGCATCTGGTGTAAAGAAAAGACAGGAACAGAAGGTAAATTTTTAGGAGGAGCCGCAGATTGTATTGATGCTACAAAGAATCTGAAGGCTTGGTTACTAATGGGCTTATGCTACAACCGGTAGATGACGCTTGAAGACACAACTACACTGTTTTGTAGTCCAGGGAAGCATTCAAATATCTCAGAAAGAAGCTGAACACTGGCTCTTTGTCATAGAGGATCAGATCTGGTTAAAATTTAGAAGATGGCATTGGATACGCGGAATTCCTGAAACACAGTCGCGTATATACGCGAGTTCATGCACAGAAAATCGCGTATGACTGATTGCTAACAATCTTCTGTTTGGAGTCAACTCTCTTCAGCACAGCTGCAGTGCTGTTTGGTATCTCTGATACTGTTTGGTCTCTGGTGGTGTTCCAGTTCTCATAATTCTATTTCTAAATGTTTTGACAAAGATGCCTTGATGATTTGTTGGTGGAAGTGTGCAGGATGCACAAACTAAGGGGGAGCCTTAGTCATTTGAAAAGGTTGCTTGGATGCACAGTTTCAGGGGAAGCATTAGCTTTGCTGAGTATAATGCATTGTTGGCATTATGATGGTTCTGAAATATGTTCTCTTTCTTGAGGACTTTTCTGGTGTTGGTCTTAAAGGTTATAGTTGTAGTTTGATGAAAAGGTCAAGTTGAGACCCATGATGTAAAAATTGTAATATTCAGTCATGAAAGGACTTGTCAAATTTGTAAACCCAATTGGTTGGGTAGCTGAGTCAAATTTTGTAAACCCACTTGGTTGGGTAGCTGAGTTGAAATGTGTAAACCCACTTGGTTGGGTACTTGAGTCTCATATGTAAATCCACTTGGTTGGATATTTGATGTAAGTATGAGTCTTTGGTGATAGGAAGTTCATAGAGTCATATACTTCATTGAAAAATATGTTTGAAGATTCAGCATGAACTCAGGGGGAGCTTGGTCACTTCAGTACATATCAGATCTGCAGAACACTTCTTCCACATGAGGAGAAAAGGGGAAGAATATGTTGTTTTTGATCCACCCTTTGCCCTTGATGTCAAAGGGGGAGAGTGACATGGTGTTTGAATGAAGAGAAAGAATGGTGTCAAAAATGGAGAATGTGACATGGTGTCATTGTATTCTTAATGTACCTATCTGTTGTGGTAACCAAACACCATCGTGGTTGCCATCAAGTCCAAAGGGGGAGATTGTTGGCAATATGATGCAGAGTGTTGTCCTTGATGGCAACCCATTGAATGAAGATGAAGACATGCGACTGTTGACATGTGTTGTCCTTGATGGCAATTCACCTGATGAAGTTATTCTTGACTTGATGGACTTGGTAAATGATGTTTGTTAGCAATATGATGTTGAGTGTTGTCCTTGAAAGGCAACCCACTTGATGAAGATGATGGCAACTTACTTGATGAAGTTGTGCTTGCTAGAATATGTTCTTGATGAAGTAAATATGATGTATCTATAGTGTGTTCAGAAGGCAATGAAGAAAGGAATTCAGCATGTGCTAAATCTTGATGAAAAGAGTATGTCTCTAGGAATACGTGGATTTTCCTAGGGGAAGTAGCGTATGCACGCGGGAATAAACGTTCCAAGTCGCGTATGGGCAAAAGCGCTCTTAAAGTGCAAAACTACGGGTAACCACCATGGTATTGACCCATTGTATTGAGTAATGATTCGTCTAAATGACCCCATCCAGGAATACCATCGGAAGTAATGTATTTTTGGCTCATGGTATTGAAAAAGGGTAAACCTATATAAAGAGAAGAAATTCATTGTGCAAATCAGGAGTGTGGGTGCAAGATGTCTGAGCTTGAATGAATACTTCTCTCTGAAGTAGATCTGAATGAAAGGGTTATACTTGAATGATAAATCTGAATGTATGATACACCAATGATGAAGAAGGGGATCTAGATCTGAAATGTACTTATATCTACTAGATCTTATTATGGAAGACTTAGATCTGAATTGAGGCGAACATCTGTCTGAAGTAAAAGGGTAAATCTGAACTAAATATCTGATCTGAAGAAGTGTGCTGCTCTATAATGATTGAAGATCTATATGCTACTTTGCCGCAGAGGAAGCGCGTATATACGCGGCTTCGCTGAAGAGAAAGCGCGTATGCGCATTGAAATATGTACAGAGGTATACGCTGGTTTGTGTGAATGGAAGCGCGTATATACGCGACATCAGTGAAGTGAAAGCGCGTATGCAAACTAGGGTTTGTTGAAGCATGTGGTATGAAACATCTGATCTGTTCTGCTGTATTACTGCTATCTGATCTGTGTTGTCTGAATTGATAAGTATCTGTTGGTGATGTATGTTTGAGCTTAAAAGTATGGAATGGGTCCAGTCTGAAAATATGATGAAATGTGGCCTGCAAGTGTTGTTCTATTGAAGTGGTTGGATCCAGTGTGAAAATTGATGAAACGTGGTCCAAGGTGGTGCTGAGGGTTGTAGCCTTCGGTCAGGGGGTTGTAGCTCCCTTCAAGTAAAAATTTGATGGCAATCGGGGGTAAATATCCCTTCCGAGAAGAGGCTGACAGCAGTTGAGGCTCACTAAGGAGAGAATTTGAAATAAGCAATGGCAATTAGATTACTGCGTGATTTGCGTCTACTTTTGACACATATGTTGTAAGATGTTTTCTCTATAATAAAATATTGAAGGTGACAATGGCGGTCTTTTTCTCCCAACTTGGGTTTCCACCTAAAATCTGCAGTGTTCATGTGTGATGCTTTGTGTGTTGGTTTACTACGTTCTTCTTGCACATGTTCTGTTTATCTCTATCGATGAATGAATGATGGAATGAGTTAATGAGAGCAATGACATAATTAGATATACGCGCTTGTGCGAGTTTCATAAAGGGTAATCCACGTATATCTACGATCTGTTTCGGAAAGTAGCGTATGGGTTTTAGAAGCAAGAAAAAGTAAAAGTTTTGAATATCTTGTAATCTTACAGTTCACCCCTCTCGGTGTTTTTCCCAACATGTTAGCCCCCCCCTATAAATTTTTGACAAAGCAAAGAAGGGGCTAAATTGTTTCTTGACCCTTCAAGGAATGCATCTCCCCTAAAGACACATCATCCTTGAAGTCTCACGTGCCTTTGCCTTTGATAAAATTCCCCACCTTTAACTCCCTTTATAAGGTCTCATTGTTTATAAATTGTGCTCCAAAGGTGCTATGTTTATCCCCACTATCCTGCAAAGTGTCCCTTTTCAACCCTTTTTCTCTCTACATTAAAATTCCCCCCTTTTCATCCCAAAAATCCCCTCTAAAACATCCCTACACCCTTTGGTCATGATTTCCCCCTTCTTCCCTCTATCGTTTCCCATTTCGGCCTCAAATTTCACTAAAGGGCAGAAAAAACCTCGCACATTGGGCCTTAGCCCCTTCGAGCCCGGCCCACACCGTTTCCCTCTACATGACCGGCGACGCCATTTCCGAGGCACCGGCGGGAGGCGCTTATCACATATGATCTCCCCCACGGTGGCAACGTGAGTGATCTTCGCGAATCGGACGACCCGGTGCTCGCAAGCGCCGTGCGTTCTTCACGTTCACCTCTCCAACCACATCGTGGATTACGTTTCAAACACGGATCAACGAGATAGATTTTAATTCCCATCTGGTGGTCCTCGCTCTGAACACTATTCCAGAGCAGGCCCAGTTTTCATGCTTCTTGCTATTGGGGTTGGCGGTATTTTCACATTGCCAGTGATTCACTTAGCATTCGACGCGTGCAACGACAACGTTCCAAACCGCTACCTCATCGCATGTTATCGTTCGTCGCGTGGATGCGTCAGATATCGTTGTGAGCCATCAGATCTATCATTGCCCTTAGCAGTCCTTCGCTCAACGAAGCTGCACGAGTTTAACCCCGAGGAAACCGCCTCAGTCCACCGTTCATTGCCCTCGCTTTGCATTTCAACCGTCGATCTTGAGATGCGTGATCGGTGTCTTCCCTCTATTGACTTTTCCGCCATGCTCGGTCATACGTCACCCCCATTATCACCGGCCATCTTTGTGTATCCCATTGTGAGATATTTGTTCAAAGTCGAGTTTGTTAAGGTTTTGCATTTAATTTTCTTTCGCTACGCAACCTTCACTAAGGCTTCCCTCCATCATTCCTGCATTGTTTCACCATTTCACCCCGATCGCGATCATTTTCATCATCCACCTTTGCATCCACCTGCCCATTGTTTTCTTAACTTTGTTTTCCCATTTGTCTGGTTCCAAAAGAGGTGAAGAAAAACCGCCATGGTTCATATGTGCCTACTTTAATGAGCGTGTTGCGCCCGGCAGAGTTAATTTTGGGAGGGGCGGTACTACAGAGAAAATGCCGGGAAAGATAACGGCAACACAAATATTGCAAGGACAGGTTCAATCTCCGCAAGAAAAATATCCGGCGCCATTAAAGCCTAGATTTTGCAGATCAAGACATTTATATGAAACGGTAGAAATACCAACTTGATGATAAACCAGTTCAACGAGCTTTGAGCCTTAATACGAGTTTAAAGGCAAAGCACCCGGATCGGCGATGTCATGAATCACACAGTGCTCTGACCTTATAGAAATTCATGTATATCGAGGTTTGTACACCCGGCGGGAATGTTTTTCCCCGTAAAAGAACGAGAATGCCCATACAGATTTTATTATATATAGTATTCCTAAAAGAAGTTTCCCACACGACAACGAGTCCTACGGGTATCGTAGCATTAGCTACACATCATGGCGGAACTTGAATCATTAATTTTTTTCAGATCACGAAGTACTACGAACACTTGCAACCGAGATTACATCGGAGACATACCTGGAGTTAATGAGACCCACAGCCGAAGACCACTCTTTCACCCAAGGGTGTCCCATATTAATGCACATAATTTGCTCTGATTGGGCTTTGGCCTTCTTCCTCTCTGAATTTTTAATGCGCATTAGTTCTTCACCTAGCCTGCTCCTCTGGAATTATAATTCATGAATAAACCTGTTGTCAAGGTTGTTGATGATTCAGGATAATCGCAAGTATTTTCTTTTGAGACACAGTCTTTGTGAAAAGTGTTAGATAGAGGTGAGGAATATGATTTGGTGAGTATTCGGCTATTGTGCAATGTTTTACTTGAGCGGTATTTCTATTTAATATGACAAGCACATTTCTTTGGATCTGATCTAAAACGGTGATGTTTTCTATCTCTGTGTTTATATTCATTTCATTTCGTTTTCTGCGGCTTTTTGAATATTAGCATAGGTTACCATGATGAGTACTATGTTTCTCTCTGTACATTGATGTTTTCTTCTAAATGTGTTATCTAAGAATCGATTTCGGTTAATTTTAACCAATGTAGTGGATGTTATTAATACGCTCTCTAATGTATGAGTTACATATATTCTATTCTTAGATGTTTCTTGTTATGGATTTAGTTGGAAGATTTGGGAACAACGGGATTAGAGTTAACCCTCTCCACTAGGATCCTTGTGCGACCGACAGTCTAACTTTGTGCTCTGAATCGTATTTATATCCTCCTCTCCTACCTTTCCATATCCCCCAATCATCTTTAAGATCCTATGTTTTTTAGATGACTAGCCCAATTGAAAGCACACCTGTTAATTATGAAACAATCCTTTCTGACTCCATTGCCCAATGGTTTTGAATATTTCTGGAGACATTTCACCTACTTGCCTTATCCTCTTGGCTCATACTTGTCTTACATTGAACTCTCCTTTTCTGATAACCAACAACCAAGAAAACAATCAAACAAACAAACCTTTGTGCCTATAACTAGCCTAACATCTTAAACCTTGAGGTTCAAAGTCATATACCTTTGATATATATCATAGAGAGATCCCTCTACGGACCCCGGGAGAATTTGGATCTGAGGTATAGTGGTTTGATGTTTGTCTCATCTTTAGTCTTGCAATCTAGCCAAAACAGGAGCACAACATAATGGCGACTCCAGGGAAATTCTAGAAAGTATTTTCTCACCTCCTACATCATATGAGCCTCAGAAACCTAGAAATATCTGGTTAGGTTGGCAGTTAAACACTCCTATTCAGAGATCAACCTCTATACCATTTTTTGTGTTTTCCCATACTCTTAGACAGAGTCTGGAAAGGGCCAGGTAGCCTCCAGATCTCACACTCTTTCAGGGGTGACATATCTGGTAAATTCCCTCCCATTCAATCTCTAGTTAGAGTTTGTTGTGTTTGGAAGATATCCTTTAAAGGAGACAGCTCATAAGCACTGTGGTGGACAGTGTACCCTCCAAAAACATCCTAAACCTTTCCACCTGGCGACTCCATATTCCCTAAGCATTTTAAAGACTCCACTGGTGATCAGTAGGCTTGCTGATTATCTTGGTTCACATTAGACTCCACTGGGAGACCAGCCTCCATAACAACATCAACCACGGTAGAAGTAACAAGTAGGGTTAAGCTGCTTGGTTAGAAACAACATTTTGGCTTCAAGAACCATTCATACAAGAGCTTACCCTGACCCAGACCCACCGGAAATAGTTGAAAACCCTAAGAGCATCCTCAAGGGAGCTCCTACACCTACAAGACCAACTGTTTCCAGCCACATCCATAGAGCTAACTCTGCACCAGAAGATCTTACAGCTCTATCACACTTTCACCTTGACCTAGACCTACCTAATAGGTTACCTAGAACTAGGTCATTCAGTGTCCTAGACCAGCCAGACCTTGAGCTTCCTGGTTCACCACCCCAAAGTGGTGAATACCTTGGGAATAGACAAACCCCTCCCTCTACACCTCCTGATATACATTTCATACAAAACTTGGGGCTCCGTCACCCTAAATCTGCACATCAATCTTCTGCTGGTCACAATATCCCTGTCATCCATATACCTGCCACCCAAGTCAACCCTTTACCTCATCAAAACATCATCATGGAAACCTGGTATGCACCTTTGGTTTTACCTCAGCCTCTAGTTCCCTTACCCAATGATTATCAATCAAAGATCCCACACTTCACTGCAAAAGAGTGTACCACAGCACAACACCATGTAGATAGGATGGAAGATTCTTTTGACTACATGGAGATAGATGATGATACAGTCAAAATGAGAATCATTGCCCAGAACTTAGGGGGTGATGTGAAGAAATGGTTTAAGGGCCTACCTCCGGGTAGCATTAATGACCTCCCAGCTCTATATCAGACCTTCATAAACAAATGGGAAGCTAAGGCCAACCCTCGCCAACTCCTAGAAGAATATATGAGCCTTAAAATAAATTTAGGGGAGAGTGTCCATGATTACACAACGAGATTTAACAACATTTACAATGCTCTAGCTTCACACATGAAACCTCCCCAAGGTATGGCTCTAGCGAAATACCCCAAAGATTTTGATGCTAACATGGCCTATCAGCTTAGGGATAAAGAGTACAACACATTGGAAGACATGCAGAAGGGAGCAGTGAATATAGAAGCCAACTTGATTGAGAAAAGGGCAAGATTGAGAGCTGAGAGGAGGGTAACATACAGAGATGACAATGTAGCTTCCACATCTGACCCCAATTATGACCGTCTATCTAAAAACGTGGAAGAGCTACAATAAATGGTAAAAAAAATGGTTCTCACAGTTAGTAACCAAAACAGAAATCAAAACCATAACCAGAACCAGAACTTTAGAAGAAACAATGCCACTCCCAACAGACAAAGAGAATCAAATCAGCAAGTTATTCCTCCATTCCAAGAGAATTTTCTTGATGAAGATGAGGGAATCACAGAAGAGTCTGAGGGAAACACAATTAATATGTTTGAAATAGAGGATTCAATCCATAACTGTTACTCAGAAGAACATCAACCCTCATCCTCTTATGGGGATGAGGAATGGTTAGAATCTGAAGATTATAGGTTAGGATTTGAAAATGCCATGATGCAGGTCAGAGAACAATATGAACTTAGAAGCAAAAAGAGCTTAGAAACTACCAAACCAAAAGCTTATGAGGTCACCATCAAGAAGAGACCTGAGAAAAATTCTAAAGCAACTGTTGAAAGCAAAAAATCAGTAGTTGAGAGTTCTGTAAAGAACAAAGAAAAGGACAACCAAAACACTGATAAACAATGTAAACCAACTAGCAGCACTAGCGCTGTAGTTAGTGCTCCTGATAAAACTGTCACCAACACTGTACATAACGAGAATCAACCCACTAATTCAGCCACTAAGGCAGTGGCTAACAAAACAGAGTTGAACATTCCAAAGAGTCAGTCCACTTTCAATTTGGAGAGTGAGATTGCAAAAATTAAAATCTCTGTCCCACTCTCTGCGCTGGCCACTCAGGATGTATATAAAGGCCAAATTTTGAAAGCATTAAATTTAGGTGAGAACAGTGACACTGTAAATCTGAGTGATGATCAAATTTCCCTTTTTTTTGGTCCAAAGATAGAAGGAAATTTTCAGGAAGGGGTAGTGCCCCCTTTTTATATCAGCCTTAATATCCATGATAAGATTCTCCACAATTCCATGCATGATTATGGGGCATCACACAACCTGATGCCTAAAGTAGTGATGGAAAGATTAGGCCTAGAGATAACCCGTCCCTATAAAGACCTATATTCATTTGACTCTAGTAGATTAAAGTGTCTTGGCCTGATCAAAGATTTATGTGTGAGCCTTGCCCAGATTCTAGCAAAATGTATGGTCATGATGTTGTTGTGGCAGATGTGCCACCCAAATATGGCATGTTATTATCAAGATCATGGGGAGCCAAGCTGCAAGGAACAATGAAGATGGATGGGGCTTATGCCACAATCCCAATCTTTGGCCAACTTAGAAGACTGTACAGGGAAGCACAAATGAAATTCCTGGTTAGTAGCCCTAAAAAGCTTAAAAATTCTCCTCTATACTCTGTACATACAGACCTGGATTCCTTTATCTTCTGCAACGTTGAATCTTTGGGGGGGACCAGAATCTGAAAACATAGATACAAGAAAAGGTACACATGATGAAATAGAGCCAATGGACTTTAACATAATGGCTACCCTCGACTCAGAGGAGGAAGACGTAGAAAGCTTTAAACAGTGCACTGTAATAACAACGCAAAGTGAACCAGAAACAGAACACAATCAGCCAACTAGTCACCTATCTTCTTTCCACACCCATAACGAAAAAAAAAATGACCCACAGCCCAGCGCAACTCCTATAATGTTGCACGATGGCGAACCCAGCTGTAGGGAAGGAAGTGAAGCTAAAACAGAAAATTAACCCTTGTGGGAAATGAATTTCGACGGGTCATGCACCAGGAGAACTGCTGGGGAAGGAGTGTGGATACATAACACAGAGAGCGACTATGCAAAGAGCCATGCCTGCAACCTGCACTTCAAGTGTAAGAACAATATTATAGAATATGAGGCTCTGATCCTAGGCTTAACCTTGTTGAAAAAATTAGGAGCCCATAGGATAACCATGCGTGGAGACTCTGAGCTGATTATTAAACATGTGAATGGTGAATATACATGAAACATCCTAGACTGCGAGCCTACAGGAATGACACTATGGATTTACTGAAAACGTTTGTTGAACACGAATTAGTGTTTGTTCCTAGGATTCAAAATGTCATTGCAAACGTATTAGCTTGCCTAGCTAGTTCCTACCCTAAAACTCCCAGTGACCAACAGATCATCATTCAGACCAAATTCAGACCTACAGTATCGGACAATGAAAAATATTGGCAGGTTTTTTAAGGTGATAAACAAATTGAAGATTTATTGATAGGCAGGAATGAGTTCGGGTTTTTTGATTTAGACTCTAAATCGGACTGTAGCTGCCTAAGTGAAGAGTCCTTAGATGAGGAGAAACACCCTGTAACATAGAAATAAACTCTTTAAATGAACAGACTGGAAATCCAGACGGAAAATGTGAAAACGCAAATAGTGAAGAAGTAGAGGTGCTGCAGACCAAAGATAAGAACATACCTCAAGGTCTGGCCCCTTTAGAAGACCTTTTTGACTTTGATGATGTAGCAAAAAAGCCCACTATAGAGCATGCAGACTCTGATGTTGAGGAATGCAACATAGGCACTGAAGACAAACCCAAAATGATCAAACTGGCTAAGTCTCTGCCTGCAAACATGAAAAAGAAATACATTGACCTATTCAAGGAATTCATTGATATGTTTTCTTGGAGTTATGAGGACTTAAGGGCCTCTGACACAAATATCATACAGCATAAGATACCCTTGAAAGAAAATCAGAAGCCCTTTAGACAAAATTTTTGAAGAATAAACCCAAAACAATTGCCTGCAGTAGAAAAAGAGATTAAGAAGATGTATGAGGCAGGTATAATCGTGCCTGAGGTTCTCTGATTGGGTATCAAACCTAGTGGTTGTGAGAAAGAAAATAGGCGAGATCAGATTATGCATCGATTTCAGGAATCTTAATAGAGCCTCACTCAAAGACAATTACCCTTTGCCTAAAATGGAACATATTCTTCAGAGGGTAGTAGGCTCTAAAAGGATCTCCCTACTAGATGGTTTTTCAGGATACAACCAAATCTTAGTAATCCCAGAAGATCAACTCAAGACAACCTTTACCACTCCATGGGGCACCTTTATGTATGTGAAGATGCCTTTTGGATTGATGAACGTTGGTGCAACTTTCCAAAGAGCAATGGACATAGATTTTTCAGATGAAATAGGACACTTCATTGTCATCTATCTAGATGACATAACAGTCTATTCTAAGACTGAGGAAGAACACCTAGAACACCTGAGAAGAGTGTTTGAAAAATGCAGAAGGTATGGTTTTTTGCTGAATCCTAAAAAGACTGTCTTTGGGCTACAAGAAGGAAAAATTCTTGGCCACATTATATCTGAAAAAGGAATTAGGATAGACCCACAAAGAGTTGAGGGAATACTACAAATCACACACCCGAGAAACATCAAGGAATTACAATCCTTCATTGGGAAGATTAACTTCCTTAGGAGGTTTATTCCCAACCTAGCTGAACACCTTAGTAATATGACTAACATGCTAAAGAAAGGTGTAGGAGTTAAATGGACTGTTGAAGCTAAGAAATATTTTGAATCAGTGAAACTTGCACTCACCCAGGCTCTTGTTCTAATCAGCCCAAATTTCTCAAAGGATTTCCTGATTTTTTCATCCGCCTCCAAGAATACAATAGCTGCAGTCTTATTGCAGAAAAATCCAGAGGGAATGGAACAACCAATTGCCTTCTTTAGCAAAGCACTTAGGGATGCACCCTTGAAATACAACATTATGGAAAAACAGGCCTATGCTCTGATTAAGGCCTTGAAAGACTTTAGGGTGTACATACTGCATTCCCACACCATAGCCTATGTGCCAAATATAGTGGTTAAAGACATTTTGTCCCAGGACCCGGATGGGAAAAGGGGCAAATGGATTGTTGTGATCTTAGAATACGACCTTGATATAAAACCCACCAAACTGATTAAAGGTCAGCGCTTAGCTCAATTAATGGTTGAATCAAATCTACAAGCCCTATACATTAACATGGTAAATACCTTGGATGGGCAACACGAATTTCCTGATCCCACTGCTGAGGAAAAGTTTTAGAGCTCTCCTTGGTATTCTGAAATTTTATATGTTCTTACATACCTCAATGCCCCTCCTGAACTATCAAAGACCAAGGCCAGATTCTTAAAACTGAAAGCCAAGAGCTATTGCATAATGAATAACTACTTATACTAGAAGAATCCAAACGGCCTATTACTTAAATGTTTGCCTAAAAACGAGGCAGAGAGGATCAAACAAGAATTCCATGCAGGAGAGTGTGGAGGCCACCTGAGCTGGAAAGCCATTGCAAACAAAATACTCAGAGCTGGCTACTATTGGCCTACACTCTTCAAAGATGTCCATAAAATGATCATTTCCTGCCACAAATGCCAGATTTTTGAAGGCAAAAGAAAACTCCTCCCCTTACCTCTACAACCCATCACTGTTGAAGGTCCCTTTCTACAATGGGACCTAGATTTCATAGGGGAGATTCACCCTGCTTCTTTTTCACAACACAAATGGATCCTAACAGCCACAGACTACTTCACTAAGTGGATAGAGGCCATACTTGCTAGGAATGCCACAGATTCAGTCATCATTAGTTTCCTAGAAGGTCATATCCTCTCTCGGTTTGGCTACCCAAGGAAAATAATCACTGATAATGCTGCTGCTTTCGGATCCAAGAAAATGGTTGAATTTTGTCACAAGTATCAAATAGCGCTTGGTCATTCAACTGCCTATTACCCTCAAGGTAATGGATTAGCTGAATCATCACACAAGAGCCTGGTGATCATCATCAAAAAGCTACTAGAAGAGAACAAAAAGTCATGGCATTACAATCTAGTACATGCTTTGTGGGCCGACAGGCTCACAACAAAGAAATCTATTGGCATGTCACCTTATCAGCTTGTCTACGAAACGGAAGCAGTTTTTCCTACCAGCCTTGGGGTACTAGTTATTAAGCTGGTCCAGGAGATTCAAACAGAAGAAGACAGTATGGTGAGAAGGATAAACCAGAGAATTCATCTCCAGCAAACAAGGGAAGAGGTTTACAACAGAGCAGTGAAGGTTCAGGAAAATATAAAGAAATTGTTTGACAAAAGAAACAAAGCTACTGATTTCAAAATTGTAGATAAAGTTCTGAAGTGGGACTCAAGGAGAGAGGACAAAGGAAATAACGGCAAGTTTGACAGTTTGTGGCAACGTCCATACATCATCCAGGCCACTGTGGGTCCAAATTCCTTCTTCCTACAAGAATTAGATGGTATAGAGCTGTTTGGGGGTCCTGTCAATGGCAGGATGCTCAAACACTACTTCTACTGATTTCCAAATTCCAGTTCCCATTACCATTGTACATACCATTGCAGTCTTTTAGTTTCAAGAAAAAAGAGAAAATGTTTCAAAAAATAGAGGAAAAAGAGAGGTTCAAACATGCTTAAAACATGAACCTCTGATTTGCAAAAGATTGGCTCTAATAAGCTCAGAACCTGAACCAAAGAAAGTAAAACAGCTGGTCCTAACATGCCCAAAATCTGGACTTGCAAAGAAGAAAGAATAATCAGCTCTAACATGCCCAAAACCAGAGCTGAAATGAAGAAAAGAAGTGACTCTAACATGCTTAGAACTTGAGTCACAAAAAGAAAGAAGGATGCATCAAGATTTCAAATTTCAAGCCTTCAAAGTTTTGTTTCAGTTTTCTGCAAATTTTTTCCATGTGCAACTGTCTTTATGCTTTGGACCCACAGCAAGTCAGACAGTCTAATCCTGGCTTGACTGTTTTTCAATTTCTGTCATAGAATATAGAGAAGAAATCTGCTGGACAGTTTAATCCCAGCAGATATTAGATTAGGTAGAGAAACATATGAGACCAACAGTCTAATCTGGTCTCATGGAGAAATAAGGGTAGAAATAGAATAGGTTTCTTTTCCTGTTTGTAAAAAATAAATGATGAAAAGGGTCTGCAAGTCCAAATGCACCCCAGAAGAAAAATGCTAGGATTGTAGGAAGGGTACGTAGTTTGTTGGGAAAAAAATTTCTGCTGATGTAATGTCTTCATATTGTGGCAGCTGAGCTAAAGAAAGAAAGGGATGTGCCAAGCAACAGGAATCTGGCCTACACCAAAGATTTATCCTCTGAATTCTTGACTCCTTCAAGAAGAAGCCATCCCCATGTGGAGCCACTATTAGCCCCCCCTATAAATTTTTGAAAAAGCAAATTAGGGGGCTAAATTTTTTCTTGACCCTTCAAGGAATGCATCTCCCATGAAGACACATCATCCTTGAAGTCTCATGTGCCTTTTCCTTTGATAAATTCCCCCCTGATGACTCCCTTTATAAGGTCTCATTGTTTGCAGAATTTGTGCTCCAAAAGGTCTATATTTATCCCCTCTATCCCTGCAAAGTGTCCCTTTTCAACCCTTTTTCTCTCTGTTAAAAGTCCCCCTTTTCATCCTAAAAATTCCCTCTAAAACATCCCTACAGCCTTTGGATAGCCAAATTTTCCCTTCTTCCCTCTATCGTTTCCCATTTTCGGCCTCAAATTTCACTAAAAAGGGCCGAAAAACTCATACTCTACACATTGGGCCTTAGCCCCCTTCAGGCCAGCCCCCTCACCGTTTCCCTCTACGTGACCCAGTGCCATGACCAGGTGCCCGGGTGGGAGGCGCTTATCACATATGATATCGGGGGCAACATCGACCGTTGATCTTTGCAGATCGGACGACCCCTGTTAACTCCACAAGCACCCATTGTTCTTCACGTTCACCTCTCCAACCACATCCGTCGTTCGTTTAAACCACAGATCAACGGACAAATTTTCATTCCCACCTGGTGGTCCCCACGCCCACAGACACTATTCAGAAACAACCCGGTTTTCATCGCACCGCTATTGGGGGTTGGGCGGTATTTTCACATTTCCTAGCGATTCCACTCAGCATTCGACGCGTGGAAATGACACTGTTCCAAAACCGCTACCTCATCGCATGTTATCGTTCATCCACGGATGCGTAGAGATATCGTCGTGAGCTGTCAGATCTGTCATTGCCCATCCAACGGTCATCGCTCAACGAAGCTGTGCGAGGTTTAACCCAAGGAAACCGTACTCCTGGCCCACCGTTCATCGCCCTCCACTGCATTTTCAACCGTCGATCTCTTTGAGATCTGAAGGTCCAGATTTGTCTTCCCCTCTGTTGAATTTTTCTCCATCGCCCGGTCCCGCCACGTCACCCCCACGTGTATCCACCGTACATCCGCCCATCCCATTGCATATATTTGTTCAAAAGTCGAGTTTGTTAAGGTTTTTCATTTAAATTTCCTCTGCACTCTGCCAACCTTCAATAAGGCTTCCCTCCATCATTCCTCTGCATTGTTCTACCATTTCACCAGCCGCACGATCATTTTCATCATCCGCACTGCATCCACCACCCCCATTTTTTTCTTAACCTGTTTTCATGTTTTGCAGGGTTCCAAAGAGGCGGAAAACCGCCATGGTTCATATGTACTACATTAATGGCATGTTGCGCAGAAAGAGTTGAATTTGGGAGCTGGTACTTATACAGGGAAATGCCCGGAAAGGTAGCGGAAGCATAAATATTACCAAAGGACAGTTCAATCTCTGCGAAGAAAACTATCCGGTGCCATTAAATCCCAGATTTTCAAATCAAGACATTTATGAAGCGGTAGAGAAATACCAGCTAGTGATAAACCAGTTCAACGAAGAGCTTTGAGCCTTAATATAGGGATTTAAAGGCAAAGCACCAGATCAGCGATGTCATGAATCACACGGAGTTTACAGCATACATAAATTCATGTATATCAGGGTTTGTACACCAGCATAATGTTTTCCCCGTAAAGGAAAGAATGCCCATACAACTTTTATTCTATATCATATTCCTAAAGGATTTCCCACCCTGACAATGATCCTATGGTATCAGTAGCATTAGCTACACATCATGGCAGACTTGAATCATTGATTTATTTTTGTTCAGATCACCAGAAGTACTACAGAGCACTGCAGCCGAAGTACATCCGAGACATACCTGGAGTTAATGGAAACCTGAGGAAGACCACTCTTTCACCCAAGGGTGTCCCAGATTAATGCACAAAATTTATACAGAGTGGGCTTCGACCTTCTTCCTCTTCTGAAGTTTTTAATGCTGCATTTAGTTCTTCATCTACCTTCTCTACTCCTCTAGACCTATAAATTCATGAAGAAACTCATTGTAAAGGTTGTTGATCAGTTATCAGAGAATCGCAAGTAGTTTCTTTTGAGACACAGTCTCTGTGAAAAGTGTTAGATAGGCTGAGGAATATGATTTCAGACTGAGTATTCAGCTATTGGCAATGTTGTACTTGACTGGTATTGCTATTTAATATGACAAGCACATTTCTTTGGATCCTGATCTAAAGCAGCGGTGATGTTTTCCTATCTCTGTGTTTATATTCATTTCATTTCATTTCTACTGGCTTACATCAAAATATTGGCATAGGATTTACCCTTGTTAGGTACCCTATGTTTCTGCTCTCCTTGCCATTAATGTTTTTCTTCTAAATGTGTTATCTAAGAATCGATTTCAATTAATTTAACCAGTGTAGTGGTTATTATTGCCTAATCTCTGATGTATGAGTTACATGTATTATGTTCTTAGATGTTTCTTGTTATGGATTTAGTTGGAAGATTTGGGAACACTGGGGATTAGAGTTAGCCCTGTCCACTAGGATCCTTGTGCGACCAGCTGGTCTTTAACTTTGTGCTATGAATCTGTGTTATCTCCTCCTCTCCTACCTTTCCATATCACACAATCATCTTTAAGATCCTATGTTTTAGATGACTAGCCCAATTGAAAGCCTGCCTATTGAGTAGCAAGAAAATCCTTTCCTGACTCCATTGCCCAATGGTTTTGAATATTTTCCTGGAACATTTCACCTCTGCCTTATCCCTCTTCACTCATCCTTGTCTTACATTGAACTCTCCTTTCCTGATAACCAGCAACCAAGCAAACAATCAAACAAAGAAACCTTGTGCCTATAACTAGCCTAACATCTTAAACCTTGAGCTTCAAAGTCATATAGATCCCTCTCTGGACCCAGGAGGGCTAGATCCTGAGGTCTGAAAGTGGTTTGATGTTGTCTCATCTTTTGGTCTTGCCAATATGGCCAAAACATGGGAACCCCAAAACTGGTATACTGGATACATGGCTCTTATGAGCAAGTGTATCGTGACAGAGCCATCCTCTTTTGAGGAAGCTGTGGAGGATCCCGTATGGGTAGATACCATGGTGGAAGAGTATGATTCGATTGTAAGAAACAGTGCATGGGAGATTGTCCCAAGGCCAGAAGGGAAATCAGTGGTGGGTTCGAGATGGATCTACAAAGTGAAGCAAGTAGCTGACGGGAGTGTGGAGAAGTACAAGGAAAGATTTGTTGCCCGAGGCTTCTCACAGATTGAGCGGATTAATTATGAGGAAACCTTTGCACCTGTCGCAAGGTATTCTTCCATACAGATGATTCTTTCTCTCTCAGCGCAGATGGGGTGGCACATTCATCAAATGGATGTGAAGACTGCATTCCTCAATGGGGTGATTGAGGAGGAGGTATACATAGAGCAGCACGAATGTTTCGAGATCTTTAGCAGCGAGTTGCATGTGTGCATGCTCAAGAGAGCGATGTATGGGTTGAAACAAGCACCTTGTGCTTGGTACACACAGATAGACAATTATTTCACTGGAATTGGATTCTCCAAGAGTGAGGCGGCTCTGAACCTATACCAGATTATGGTGGAGGGTAAGTTGCTGATCATTGTACTTTATGTAGATGATTTAATTTTGACAGGTGATGAACTGTTGATACACTCATGCAAGGCTGATCTTGAAAAGGAGTTTGAGATGAAGGACTTGGGCCTCCTTCATTATTTCCTGGGATTGGAAATTTGGCAGCGCAGTGATGCATTATTTGTTTCTCAAGGCAAGTATGCCCAGGAGATACTGGAGAAGTTCAACATGCATGGCTGCAAGCCTGTCGATACTCCTCTTCCTGGTGGATGGAGGAAGGAGGATGCTACTTCGGTAGAAGTAGTGGATGCCACTGTTTATCGACAGTTGGTGGGGTCGCTTATGTATCTGGTCAATACACGACCTGACATATGCTATGCTGTCAACCAGCTTTCACAAGCTATGGTTAAGCCTACCAAGCTCTTTTGGAAGGTAGGCAAGCATGTATTGAGATATCTCAAAGGCACATCGGGATATGGATTATGGTACAGACAGTCGGATGAGGTGAAGCTGTGTGGCTTCACAGATGCAGATTGGGTAGGGAGCCCAACAGACAGAAAGAGCACATCTAGAGGGATTTTCAGTATCAGGTCGACAGCAATTTCTTGGTACAGCAGGAAGCAGAGATCCATGGCACTCAGTTCAGCAGAGGCCGAGTATATGGCAACGATTTTGGCTGCATGTGAGGCTATATGGATGAGGAAAATCCTAATCGGGTTGTTCAGTTCACACTTAGATCCTACTATGATATATTGTGATAATCAGAGTTTCATCAAACTCTCTGTTAATCCAGTATTTCATGATAGATCTAAACACATTAACATCCAGTATCATCATATCAGAGATTGTGTGCAGCGGAAGATCATGTTACTTTCATACATTCCGACGGAGGATCAGGATGCTGATATCTTGATGAAGGCACTCACGAGGAGCAAATTCGAATACCACAGAGGCAGGATAGGAGTGGCAGATAATCCTTATCTTGTTGAGAGGGAGTGTTTAGATTGCAACAAGATGATGAGCTTAGTGGAAAGAAGTCGCCTTCATTAAGTGGGCTCGCAGGCTATTTTTCGCGCAAAGTCTATTTTTAGACATGTCGATCATATTCTATGAGTTGCAGGATGCTACTTGTGGATGGTTGGTCAAGTTGGAAAAATAGATGGACTTATATTTCTAGACATATTGGGCAAAATCTATTTTTAGATTGCTAGTCTAAAAATAGATATGTCGAATATTATTAGCTCTTAATAATATTTGGACTCTAAACATTATCTTATTCTCTTGGAGCACTTCAGTTAATGCACAGATGTGGCACAGGAGCTTATAGAAGGAATTATGCTATTCCTAATGGTTAAGTGGAGCTATTGCATGGATACTTTAGTTAGAACTCATGTGAGAGAGTTTGGTGGAGTTGATTGAGGAAGTTAATGGAGTTGTGTTCAGCTTAACTAAGTTAAACATAGTTGAGCTAGTTGCATCTAGTCTAACTGATTGATACACTAGTGAGAGTGGTGTGAATTAATTATTAATTAATTCACTAATTATAAACTCATTAATCAACTAAAGAATACATCAATTAACTTCAGTGCATGGACAGTTTCAGTGGAGACCAGTGAAGAGGTACGTGAAAGAGCAGTGTGACTATCAGTTGTGACTATACTATTGCATGATTTTCAACAACCAGTGATTGGAGATGCCAATGAGGATTGTGCAGTACAAGCCAGGTGGTTCGAAGTTAATTAAGAGCCATTCTTCAGCAGGGATTGTGCAGTAGAGGCAGGCTATCAGGTGGCAGAGATTGGAGGATGTGATTTGATAGATCTAGCTTGATTAGTGTGTAGAAATTGGAGATTGTACTGAGAGCTTGTGAGGAGGTTTGTATGATGATTGTTACATGATCTCTATGACATATAATATATAGATAGTTGGGAGTTTTCAGCTTTAATATTTCCCATAAAATACTGTGTTCATATGTGTGATTGTTTATGGTTTTAATGTGCGCATGCGATTGTTTTTTATTTCCGCAATTAATGATCAATGGTAGAAGAGATTTTGTATTGTGCATGAAGTTAAAATAGTGTGTGATCAGGAGAATCTCGGTGGATAAAATATTAGTTATTAAAATTTCTACAAAAGACTCTTCTTCAAAATCCCCTTGGGGTTTTCAGCAATACATGAAGCACATGGAGTAGATCTGAGATTTAAAAGCTGAAGATTTGCAAAAATCTTCAGATATTCAGGAATATTCAGATATATGCAGAGCAGATTTGAAATGTACAATATTTTGATCCTCTCCAATGGATCTCAAATGTGAACGGCAGATCCTCAACACATGAAAATCACTCCTCCAGAAAATTATGCCAAAATTCCCTGCAATAGCACTTATATAAAAACAAATATCTCGAAGGAAAACTAAGTTGTAGGGTTTAAGATATGTTTGGCCACATGCCAAGATCTAAATCTGATGCTCCACTGATCCAATACTCTCTTACCAATGTAATAGAAGCCTTCCCCACTGAAAAGGAGCACTAGAATTGTCTAGATCTAAATAGATCTAACCTCCACTTGCTACAGCTTACAAAGACAACCAAACCCTCAAGAGGAACTACGTTATAGTTGGAAGAAGAAGCTTGGCCTTCAATCTGATAGTGAACAAGAAATGCAAACTCTTCCAAGAGGCCTCTCAAGGAAAGAGATGGAATTCCTAAACAGGAAGACCTTGTGCTAAACAACATTATTCTCTGCTAAATAGCAAGGAGAATGAGATATGTCTAAACAGAAAATGTACTTTAAAAATACAATATCATCAAAAACCTTCTCATGCTATCGTCCTCTTCCTTTTATAAGTTGAGATGTTGCAAAACCCTAAACCACGTTGAATGAAATAGCTCCTTTCCCATGAGCCATCTCCATCTAAAACTTCATTGTGCCTCATTGATGGCCACTTCTCCAAGATAACGCTGTAGATTTGGTCATGGTTGACCCAGTCAAAATTTTTAGCCCCTTTCACACCTAAGGGTGCACTCTTATTCAGCCAAGATATAGCCTTTTTCATATTTGACATCGATTTATTTACTGTTTTGGAGTTTTATGATCCTTCGTTACAATTTTATTCATGAAACATAAAAATAAAACAAAATTGAATATTCCCATTAGCTTAGGACTGATTGGGAATATTACAGCAGTATCCACTCCCTTTTGGGAGGGTGGATATTTAGAGGTTCCGAATGCGTCACTGTGGTGGGGGTGCCCCTTATGGAGGGGTGCATAGCCATTGCCTCGGCGACAGATTTGGCCGAGCAGTGAGCTTTGGAAGCTATCGTGTGACTCGCAGGATCGTCGGCTCCACATCGATCATCGGGCCCGTGGGTTGGAGTCTTGTGCCGGCTTAGGGCTGGGAATTTTTTTTACTTTTCCCATTTCTGATATGACGGGATGCTGGCACAACTTTACAAGATTTGGGATGGGTCGAAGTTGTTTGCGTATGCCAGTATTTTAGGCAGCATCATGTCTGAGTGGGTGGTGTTGTTGAGACCTCTGGTGGTGGTGCCTCTTGGGGGGCCATGGGAGCCTCGTATGAGAAAGTGGGCTCCTGTGATGCCGTGAGGAGGTGGTGGTATGGTGGGGCATTACTGGAACGCCATGATGGAGGCCTGGTTTGAGGCCAACCCATAGATGTTCCTGCCCTTCCCATATGCAGGGATGGACTTTCGGGGGGATCTAGAGATGGATCTCCCTCCTATCTATGCTTGGGGGCTAGCAGGTATGTCTTTATTTTTTTTACATTTCTTTGAGTATTTATGTTTATATGTGTATCTATGATAACATTAGCATAATTTTGGTTACTCTTGCATATGTTGGTGAGGTTGGCCACCCTGTCGCTCAGTTGGTTGGCCATGATCCTCTTAGGAGACCTTGGGGAGCTCATGGGGGGACAGGAGGAGTTCTTGCATAGCCTTAGGGTTGGGGACTAGGTGGTGAGGCTGGCCCTCCAGGGGTGGTCAGCAGCTCGGCTGCTGCCGAGACTGCAGTTGAGCGAGCTCGTGCCAATGCAGTGGAGGCTTGTGTTGCCGAGTTGACCACATGGGTGTCAGTTCTGGAGGATTCCTAGGATCGAGTGGACTGCTTTACCTAGGGGATGCCATCTTGAGGCCTTTTAGATGACCTCGAGGAGGTATGGCTGGAGACCCTGATGGCCTGAGAGAGGGACTATCAACTAGTTTTATGTGGGGTGGCGGTCTCAGTTGTGACAGCAACTCTAGTAGTGGTACCAAAAGTGGCAGTGGGTCCAGGTGCCCCACCTGGGGGGGCATCGCCCTAGAGTATTTTTTGTACATGGGGAAAGCACCCATTATGAGGATGCTTCCCATATTTTTGACGACTTATTTTTGTATCTTTTTGGGCTGACCAATGTGTCAGAGAAACTATTTTTGTACTTAGACACATACATTATATATATATATATGTGTGTGTGTGTGTGTGTGTGTGTGTGTGTGTGTGTGTGTGTGTGTTTGTGTGTGTCTGTGTGAGAGAGAGAGATCCTTTTTGCGGCTCTACATTGTGTGCCCCCTGTTTATGCTTATGGATAATTTTATGCTGATGGATATCTATGTTTTCCATGTTTTTTATTTTTTATGTATGATGGTTTATTCGAGATGCATTCCAGTTTAGAATATTGTTAGCTATGCGATAAAATTTTTGGTTTTTACTCCTTAGTACATGTGTGAATGTAATGTAGTCGAATTGTCTGCTTAATCTTTTTGAACGAAAATATTTTCTAAATAGATGTGGATCTCGAATCTCAAATGTTTGGTTTAACTGTGACACTACTAATTGGTAATTGAGGTAGACATGCATGTGGAATATTCCCTGATGGAGGGAATTGCACATAAGTCCTATGACGACGTTATATTATGCCTAGTTGTTTTTTGTTGAACTGATACACACATCATTTGTGTAGAGTGGTGATCAGTTAGGGTGGTAGATAACCCAGGGGGTTGCTGCTAAACTTTGAGACCATCTTGATGCTCCATCAGAAAATCCGAAGTAAGGGTTGGATGGGTAATCCATTGTTACACTCCAACACGTTTTGTAAAAATTCTTTTGGTCAAAAATTTAAAGTGTTTGAGTTTGTGTATGTTGACTCTAGGGTAGGGCCTTCTTGGCCCTTATGGGAAAAAATTATTGAGGTAAAGGTCGTTGACGGGGTTGTTGAGGCATGTCCTGTTTGGTTCTATGAATATTTATGCCCCCTAGTGGAGGAAATTTTTTATGATGTAGGATCCTTTCCACAAGGTTTCAAACTTTCTTGGCCCTAGGGATTCTTTTTTGACATCATAGCGCAGGACTAGTTATCCTTCGATGAATGAGAAAGGGTTGATGTGGCAGTTAAACGATGATTTTACCCATTTCTTGTGGGCCTCATTATGTTAAAGTGACTTTCTTCAGCTTTCATCTACAAGCTCTAGTTATACTAGGAATTGTTCTAGAGGCTACGTATCATCGAGGAGTTCGATGGTGGCATGGAAATTGATGATCTCGCGTTCTATGGGAATCACGGATTCGACCCCGTATAGCAAGTGGAAAGGAGTGAAACTAGTTGATGTCTTGACAACCATGTGGTATGCCCACAAGGAAAAGAAGAGTATATGGTGCCAATTGCTTTTAAGGTTATTGACCATGCGTTGTAACATCATTTTGAGGAATTTGTATACAGCTTCTACCTGTACATTGGATTGGGCGTAGTATGGTGAAGCGAATTCATGGGTGATTCCAAGGTGGTGAGGTAGCTCCTTGAAAACTTCATTCTCGAAGTGTTTCCCATGGTCAAAGACCAACTCTTTGGGAATTCCGGACCGGGAAATCACATGCTTAAACAAAAATCGAGCGACGATTTATGTAGTGTTGTCATATTTGGGCATGGCCTCTACCCACTTGGTTAAATAATCGACAGCCACTATGATGTATTTATGATTTCCAGACGATGCAGGATTTCAAGTCTTGAAGTCGACTCCCCAATTACAAAAGGATTTGGCGACGATGACAGGGTGCAGAGGAGCGAGAGGGGCTCTTGCCTTACGAGCGAAGCGCTGGCATCGCTCACACCTCTTGACTGTTGTAATGCAATCGGGATATAGGGAGGACTAGAAATATCCTTCCCGTAGGAATTTTTTGGAGGTGGCCATCCCAAAGAGGTGGCCGCCACAAGCTCCTCAATGGCAGTCATTAAGAGCTTATTCTGGTTGGTCATGTGTGAGGCATCGACCTAAAACGATGTCGATGCCCTGTTGGTACAATGCAACGCCTATGAGGAGATATCAGGGTGCCTGGTGGCGTATGCACTGACGATCATCTCGAGTGAGATGAGGTCTTAAATTTTGAGTTCGTAGGAAGAGGAGAATGTCTCCATACCAAGGGTCATCAGTTGCTACAAAGAACAGATGCTCGTCTAGTAGCGAATCATTTACTAGTGATCCTTTGGTATCTCTTGGGAGGCCTGTAATGAACTATGCTAAAGTAAGCTCCTTTTTGCTTTTAGGGGAGCAAAACTGTAAGTTGTATTCTTGGAGAATGACTATCCAGTGGCCGTACTTATGGTTCATTAGGCAGCATGTCAACATGTATTTGATGGGATTAATATCTGCGATAACCGTAGTGGTTTTTAAGATGATGTAGTGGTGAAGTTTCTGGACTACATGTATTAATGCTAGGGCAGTCTTTTCTTTAGGCTCATATCTTAATGTTGGGCCCGATAAGGTTTTATTGACGTAATAAATTACATGCTCCTTCCCATCTGGGCCTTCCTAGATCAAAACTCTAGCCAAGGTGGACTCAGAAGCTGATATATACAGGATGTAATCTCTATCATAGTTTGGGGGATTGATGAGTGATGCTAAAGATAATGTTTCTCTCAGTGCATTGAATGCTTGTTGGGTGTGATCATCCCCTTTTAATGGGATGTCCTGGCGAAGGAGGCGTAGGAACCCTTGAGCGCAAGTGGCATAGTCTGGGATGAAGCGTCTCAAAAAATTGGCCTTCCCCTGCAGGATTTGTAGTTTCCTGAGGGTTCGAGGTGGAGGTACCTCTTTGATGGCTTGGACCTTGACGGGGTCCATGCAAATCCCTTGCTGGCACATGATGAAACCTAAGATTCTACCTGTTGTGATGTAGAAGACACACTTGAGGGGGTTCAAGCATAGGTTGTATTGACAACATTATTGGAATACCAATCACAAATCCTCAAGATGGTCTGAGCGCTTTTTGGACTGGACGGTCAGGTCATCCAAGTAGGCTAGGATAAGGTGTGCCAAGTCATGAAATATATAGTTCGTGGCCCTTTGGAAGGTCACTCTAGCGTTTTTTAGGCCGAATGGAATTACCTTGTATGTGAATGTTCCCTAGGGGGTGGTGAATGCAGTTTTGTACCGGTATGTATGGAAGATTTGAATTTGTTAGTACCCATAGAATACATCCATAAAGGAGAGAGCCTCGTGCCCCACACAAGCATCGATGACTTGGTTGATTAATGGGGTGGGGTAATTGTCCTTAGGAAAAGCTTTCTTCAAATCCCGAAAACCATTGCAAACGCGTATGGTGCCCTGTTTTTCATGATGGGAATAGGGTTGCAAACCCAAGATGTGTAAGCAATGGGGTAGATAAACCCAAAATTGTGAAGCTTATCGATTTATCATTTTATTGCTTCTGCCTTTGATGGGTGTAGTTGACGCTATTTCTGGTGCACTGGAGGTACGTCAGGCCAAGTGTCAATATGGTGCTCTACGATGGTGGGACTAATCCCAAGAATTCTTGAGTAGTCCCACACAAAGATATCTCGATAATCTTGTAGAAATTGGGTATAAAAGGCTATTTCTTCTGGAGAGCATGCTGCTCACAGTGATATTTCTATGACCTTTTCAGGTTTTTGGGATATGCTCACCTTGACGGTAGGTGAGATGTTTGAGATATTCCCTTCCTCGAACGCATCGGGCGTCGGGATGGGATTTTTGAACCAATCAACTTTTCCTGATGGAAGGAAATCTTTTGATTCGATCACATAGATCTCTTGTTCTTCTATCTTGTCAGGATTGAATGTGTGCTTGGGGATAAAATGTGAACGGTGATGCATTGCATTGCATGTATAATCTAGCTCTATCATTACCTCTAGGATGTCCTCATACGAATGAAATAGGGATCCTAAGGGGGATTGATCCTGCGCAAGATTATGCTGAATAGGTTCAATCCTCATGGAGCTGGTTGAGAGACACGAGAAGGATTCCATCTTCGATGTGGTGGAACCAGACGCGGTCAACAGAGTGTAGACAGATTGGGTCTGCACTGTCATAGGTATAGCTACTCTCGTAATTGCAGCTAACTCGACACCTATGGCAGATGAGTAGATAGCTCGAGTCATAGTTCTAATACATGATGATATGAATCATGTATGGTGTATCATGTCATTGGAGTTTGGTGGGGGAAGAATCTTTGTGATGGGCGAAAGCACAAGGTTGGGTCCCCCGTTAGGATGGTCAATTTCCCGGTGGTGGAAATTGTGCCTGGTGTAGAGGTGTCTGAATGTTTCCATTAGCGGGAATGCCTCTGGTTCGTGGTTTTGGCCAGTGAGAATGGTGCATGGTACCACTTTTCTAACTCAGTAGATTGTATGGGAATAAACACTACTCATCATCCCAGATGTGGATGCTTGGAAAGGATCTATGGTAGAAGATGAGGTCTTCTGCTTCCATTTCTATGTTGTTGGCTTGGGTGTGTCTAACTCTTTGGGGGAGTATACACTTAACGCTGCTCTTGCCACTCTTATCTTGGGGAGATGTTCACATTTAATTTTATGATGAAAGTGTGAACAAATCTGGCAATAAGTACACATGATATTCTCTTGGTTAGAGAGAATTTTCTGTGGTAGAGAAGAGATTGTGCGAAAAATGTTTTCGAGGGGCTTTAGTTCTTTGCACTGATTGACCCGGTGGTCATTCAGGTCGCATAGTCCACATGTTATCCTAGTTTGGGCCTAGGTCATGCTTGGCTGGTGCACTATCCCAGTTTTCCCATCATGCCGATGTGGGTGTGGGTTGCTGGCCTGGGGGTGAAGTACATTTTATACCGTTTGAGGGGATCATCCTGTTTCTTATCTATTGTATCAATCATATCAATGAGAGGGCGAACTTGTGGGATATAGGTACAGTGATGTCCACAGCGATTGCCTTGACATACTGATAAAAATAACCTAGATATGGGGGTCCCGTTGTGCTCAGTTCGTGGTTTGGCGGGGTACCAACATTGTAACGCTACTAAATCAAGTTAAGTAGCGACCACGTGATTGGGCATTTTACATAACGCACATGTTGGTCTTCTCTGTAGAAAGTGTTTGGGGGAAGCTAAGGGTTCCCTGATTGGTCACTTTTCAGCTAACAGGAAGAGGATGGATCTACTTGTAACATCTTCTTGGGTTGTCGAATTGTTTGTAGATTTTGAGTCTGTGTCATCTTCTTGGGAGAGGTGGAATACGGCTGAGCGCAAACTAGCCAGCGCTATGTGAAATCTAGGTATGTAGTGACAACAGTGCATTGGCTGATTGTCACCACATAGCTAGCATGAATACTCGATTTCCATGTTATTGTGATATATTATATGAACTGGATACCATCACTGGAACATTTCCAGAGTTGGGAAATCAATGATGAAATGATTGAGCTCATCGCAGAGTACAAAAATCTCGAAGCAAGGAGGGGGCATGACTGAAAGTCTTTCTGGTGCCCGTCATTTCTCCTGCAGGTGCAAGATAGTGCAAGGTTCATCTCCAGATGACTAGGTGGAGGGATCCTCTTGATAGGATCGCTTGATGGCATTTAAGGCATCCCTATATAACGGGATTTCTGGGCAATGATGGCTATAGTGCCCATAATTTCTGCAGATAGCAAATGCGTGTTTGGTACGCAATGATTTTCCTTTACTTTTGGTGGCAAGTTACTTTTTTCAGGAATGTGGTGTCGTGATGTTTGTCTCAGAGCGAAGGAGTGGTTTTAGTTTGTCTAGCTCTGGGCATATATGGGTATTGTGACCTACTACATCACATATGGTGCAAGCAGGTGATTCCCATTGTATGGCGACAGTCTCCACCATCTTTCCTCTCTTGGTTTTCTTAGCTGAAATCATTGGTTTTGCAATGGGAGTTTCATTTGTAGGGATGCTTTCGACAGTTTGCTGAATGGGTGGGGCCTCCTCGGGACTGAGGGGCTTTAACCCTATGGCAGTGATGTGTGTGGCTCTTTTCCCAGTAGGGGAGATGAGGTACCAAACTGGTATTGTGAAATATATGCCTGGTAACACCACCGTTCCCAAAACCTGTTGGGATATGAAACTAGCTATGGGGTAGAGGAAAGGGGTTTGGGAAGTGGCATAGGCTAGAGAGGCTTCCATGGCATAGGACTCGGTGTCATTACTGCTTGTGTCCGTGTCCTGACTAGCTTTGATGCTTGATGTTGACATCATGCACACTGGAGCCCCCTGTGACATCAGGTGATGACTCAAGCATAATAGGGGGATCTCCTAGGAATGATCTTAGGATGGACGATGTTTTGAACTGGTTGGGGCCATATTCTTGCTACCGTGAAAGTGCGTCGATGGATGTATCTACATAGGGTAGAATGACATCGGTGTTTTTTAGGGACTGCTTTTCGCTATGCATCAATTGGTCGATAGTAACGATGAGGTCCTCATGGGGGAACATCATAGTTCAGAATACGAAGTAGGCTACAGCTGACATGGCATACATATAACTCCAACCAAGGAGTATATTATAGTCCAAGTGGGCATCCAAGACTTCAATGTATATAAGGACCGTCTTTCCAGCTAAGCAGATCAGGACATTCTGGTAGAGACCGACGGGGGTTGAAGGGCGACCATCGTATGCTCTAAGCGTGATGTCTTATGGCTTTAGCTCAAGAGAACCTAACTTCTGCTAAAATTTCTTTGACATGATGCATGTGGATGCCCGTTGTCAATGACAATTCAGTGAATGTAATGTTTTGGACCGATACTGGTATATGAAAGGCAACCATTGAAGGAAGCCTAGGGGTGGATTTGTCTAAATCAAAAGCCATTAGGCATGCATCAGCAGGGTCAATATCACCTAATGTAGAAATTAAGGCTTTCCATTGCTTTGGGCATGACTTTAATACCTCCGAAGCTAACATAGCAGCGAGAGATTGAGCTAGATCATTCACAATGCTATAGTTATGGGCTAATTTGGAATATTTTCATGCTTGCCTAGTTGGTCCCTTAGCCATTTTTGGCAAAGGTTCAATAGGAATCTTTGATAAAGGTGTTGTTGGCGCACTGATACTAGACCCCGATCTGTTGGTGTCTGGTGGGGTATCATAGTTTCGATTTCGTGTTTGAAAAAACATTTCCTCGCTAGTCATGTAGATTTCATGGTTGTTTTTTATGGAGTCATCGGGAGTTTGTTACTATGTGCTAACTGTCCCTTGATGGGGGAAGGGCTCCTACATGACTACTGGCTACTGGGCGGATCCCCTTTTTCCACGATTACTTTGCAGCTTCTTCATCTCAGGGAGGTTGGGACAGTGGTGAGTGTAATGGCCTTACTCACCACTGACTGAAAAAGAGTGGTTTTTTTGGAGAGGTGGCCATTTGTTCTACCGTTGGGAATTTCTTGGCTCCTGGTTTTGATTTTGGTTGGAGTTGCCTCCAACCTGAGATCGTGGAGGGCATTGTTGATTGTTGCCCCCCTGTCTAAGATTTCCTTTAGGCTTGTTTTTTTATTTTTTCCTAACCATGTTAGGAGGATAATTCTCCTGGTTATATGGATAGTGTGGTTGGTTTCGGTAGGTTGCACAAAGTTCACCTGTGCATTATTTTCAATGGGCGGGTCTTCTGCTGGGGACCAAGCATAATGCGGTCCTTGGTTTGCAAATGGTTGTTGGTGGGGGAGCTCTTCCGTCACTATGTCTATCTGCATACTAGGTCCCCTGAGCTAGAGGATAGGGTCCTCCGTGCTGATGGTAATACGATGACACCCTACTGGTCAAATTTTGCGGAGGCATGTGATGACTTTGGTAGCTGGGTTGTGGTACGTTCTGGGTAGAATCATACGTGTAACCATGGTTTTTAACACTGCTGCTTGGGTAACTTTGGGTCAATGACCAAATTAAACCATCTGCATATTTCAATGTGCCTAGAAATTCTTTGCAAGTTTGCAGGCGCGGGGAGTTTGGCAAGATATTTTAAATATACCCTGAGTTCGTATAGATCAGCTTGAGTTGTTGGGCCTTACTGATGGCATCCTCTTTGGATATGGGCTTTCCTTGTTCCACATTATTTTAAATCTCTGCAGTGAGAGTTTTCAAGAACAGGTCTAACAGAACTCAATCGTCGAGTTTGGCTTTGCACAAAATATGATGCTACCACCATTCATGTTGTTATCACAAAATCTGACCCTGATAGGCTACGGATCAATTATACTTTGAGTAACTCTTTCAAACCAATATTTTGGTTGTGGCTTAGCCTCCTCAACCTGAGAGGGCTCTCTCAACAGGTTTAAGATTTTCGATTAAGGATTAGAGGGCTAATTCTAGGAATAAAATGGATAAAAGTGTATAGTTGGTTGAATTACTGATTAAAAAACATCTATTGGGCTATGGATTCAAGATATGTTTCAACAAAACATCAACATCAACTCAACATGGAAGTCAGGGCACTTAGAGTTTTAGGTTTATAAACGAAACAATAACACAGTGAATAAAACACAGTCTATGAACATGTGAAGGAATTTAGAACACTTTCCAATGAATTCTAAGTAATACATGTTCATACCACTATAAATAGGTAGATGGAGAAAGCCAAAGAGAGATAAAACACCAAAAAGTCTTTGTGAATCCTGAGTAGTGTTACACTAAAAATTGTTATCCTGACATTTTGCTATGAGTATGAGCTCATTATTACTCATACTTCCTCCTTTTGCAAGTCTAACATATCAGTTCCTCATGTCAAGCTTTCAAAATCAGAGAAAAGTTCCTAAAAATCCCCTAAACATTGGTATCGCACTTTCTCTATTCATTGCCTGCGGTCCCGCACCTAAAGTTCAGCTTGCCTGCGGAACCATACCGCACGTTCTTTGTGTTATGGGTGCGGACCTCTGTAAAACTCAAAAAGGTGAGAAAGTAAAGATAAAAAGTGGATTTCAGATGAATTCTAGAAGATTCTAGATGGGAATTTTCGGGAATGGATACGCTTTGAGAAGGTTCATGCATCCCTCACTTGATGGAGCTAACCCATTGATGTAAGGACCTAATCCCTTTGAAGGAGGATTCTATTCCTTCATATTTCGAACAGAAAACCTCCTCTTTTCCACTATAAAAAGAGGCCTTGGGTAGCCTCAAAGGGAGTTAAAGCTTTAAGATATTTGAGGTTAAATGCTGTTGAGATTCAGACTCAGTTAACTAAGACTTTCTGTGAGGTTAAATCACTCATCTCTATCTGTCTTGGTTCAAAGAGTGCAATGCTTGTCAAATTAGAAGAGATTCCTGCTTCGGACCCCGGGAGGACCTGCATGACATCAAGGCACAGGTTGTAAAGGTTTTCTTTTATTTGAAGTTAATACAAATATACTCATTTCTCTCATTAAACTGTCTATTCATGGTTTATTCATAAATTCATTGATCATTATGATGAGTATGGTTTATAATAATGTCTATACAGGTGCTATGTAATATTTTTGCTTGTTTATGACTGCAGATTTATTGAGGAACATTCCTTCAGTACACGAGGGACTTCAACGAGATCAAGCAAGCGGTGGACATAAGGTAGGCATTACACCTATATAGCATTTTTTATGAATCTTATATACTTAGAGAGAGATTAGTATAATTGGCTGTTTGTTGCTAGATACTTTTAGTACTAGAGAGATCGGTCTTGTCCGCAAGACGGATTATTCTACACAACAAAATGGCGACCATACTGGGGAAAGAACTTGTTGTTTTTGGTTCTCTTTTATTTTTGATTTGAGGAAACATTTTTTCCTGGTTTTTGATTGATACATATCTGTCTGGGTAATTTAGATTTTCCCTGTTTTTGAAAATTTAGAAATATTTTAAGTTTTTCTATAATTTTTCCTAGGACCGCACTCTGGCTTATTTTGACAGTGCGGGCAGGTTCGCACTTTCTGTTAAGAATACAGTGCGGGACCGCACCTATCAATACTGGTTGCCTGCGGACCCTGTGAAAATTGTAGAAAACCTCTATATTTCTTTCTCTGGTCTATTTTTATTTTGATTTAGATTTTTGGTTTCTGCCCAGACTGATTATTATTTATGTCAAGAATTTTTTGTGAATGAACTCCAACAGTGTTGATGTTTTGATGATTTTCTAGAAGATTTTGCAATTTGGATTGTTTTTCCGCTTGGTCTTTGTAGCGATTCGAATTTTTGACAATTTGCAGTATCTCAGATTACATTGATCTCTTTTTTTCTTTTGAATCCGACCTGATTGTGAAAACATCCTTTATTGAGAAATTGAGCCTTTTGTTTCTTTGCGAATCTTCGAAAAAACTTGGTTGAAAGTTTTGAATTTCATTTTTATAAAAACATATTTTGAGTGTTTTTGATCTGTTTGTTATTCTGAACGAATAGATTCTTAGTTTGCTGAACAACTAAGGAAAACATTCTTTAAAAAAAAAATCTTAAAAGCTTTTACTCAATTTAGATTTTAGATCTCAAGATTAGATTTTGTAGTTTTGAGTAGTTTTAATTTTTGTAGCTTTCTTTCGAAGGAAAATTGTTTTGTAGCTTCTAGTTTGGAAAGGAAAAGGATTTTTCTTATGAGCTTTGATCATTTATCTCATTATTGAAAAGACAAAGTAGTTTCTTTCAATTATTTTTCATGTTTAAAGAAGGAATTAAAAGGATTGCATTCTCCAACTCTTTCTTTAGATAGAAAGTTCATTGAAAGAAAAAGAATTGAATATCATTCGTAGGTGCATTTTAGTGTTTTTGGAAGTCGAGTCTTCACATCATCCAAAGTTTCATTTCCACACCCATTGACTTAAGAAATAGCTCACAAAATTAACGCTGAATTAAAATTCATTTAGTAATATTTTATTTCTAGGGCTCTTATCACCAACATAGCTTAGGCTAGTATCTTGGAGTAGGGAGTAATTAACTCTCCAAGATAGCTAAAACAAACAAGTAGACGAATCTTGCGGTAGGAAGAATTCCAATTGTTGCATGTATGCTCTGGGAAGCTCCTCTTAAAGGATTCAAGCACGAGATCATATCTGAACCAGTGGGGTAATCAATCCTTCCTCATTGGGAACGATAGAAGATATACACGTATTAACAACGGTAAACCTCTGATAGACCATTGTCGAGGAGCCAGGGGTCACTTGTCGGTAAACCTTGGATTATTTCAAGGAGCCTTCAAGGGGATTGAGCGTTGTTACTCTGCCCTTGCGTGTGTGTCGTATCGTAGACTATTCCCCCAGGTATATTTGTTTCAGTTGGTAACCTTAGTGACCATAACCTTTAGGATTCTTTCCTAAGGTGACGGTGGAGGGAAGATCCCACTGTACCTGGAACAGACGTCGGCTAGACTCACTTGGACTCTCTGGAGGGTTATCTTCACTCGAGATGGTATAGTGGAGAAACTTGCACCGGTCTGTTTCATTAAGCAGGTTGTCGGGGTAACTGTTCCAACCGCCCTTTTCGTATTGAAACTCTACTAAGTTGTATTTCATCACCAACTAGTGTTTTTAGTGCGGAAAGTTACTGTTTGTGTGTGGTTTGAACTCCTAGATTTTTTAAGCGTGTGATTAAATTGTTTGCTTCTTAGAGACTTTAGGTGTTTTAATTGAAATTTTTCTTTGTTTGCGTGTGATTAGATAATCTTTAATCATGGCGGACTTGCCGAGACAATCGCGGAGAATACAAGGGAAACCCCCTGAATATTCACCAAGTCACCTTGAAGGGCTACGTGCTCTGGTACCATATAGCAGCCATAGAATTAGATCAACATAAATTGGAACATCATCTATTGTAATTCATCCTGATTATCAAACATCTACAACAGAATATATTCAAGAACCGATTTCAGTTTTCGAAGTTTCTGGAAATATTTCTCCTTCTGGTGAATTAGCTAACGAACCTGAAATCTCTGAACCTGAAACTGAATCTTCTGTGTTAGAAACATCCTCAGGAATTATCACACCAACTTCTAGCGATCTTGGTTCACCTAGGGTAAGAAATATCATCACTGACAATCTTCCAGCTGGTCTAATTTCTATTGAAGAACTTACTAATCCAGATGAAGACATATCTCTTCCCGACTCCCCTCAATCTATAAATCTTAGGGAGCGTGAATCTATTTTCTACGGCCCTATTCGAACTGATTCTTGGTATCTATCCTTAACAAATTTTTTAGAAAATCCGGGACTTGCTTTTCATCCACCTCGAGTTCCATTTCATCCTACACCTGGAGGTTACTAACCGCCATTAATTATGGCAGGAGAGTCATCCATGTTTTCTCAAATGTCGGAATCATTTTTACATGGTGGTCCTTCCGTTCCTTCGGGATATCAGTCTTTTTCTGGTACTTTCTCGGGAGCAACTCCTCAACCCATCGAAAACGTGTTATCATCTGGTCTTGATGGACTTAAAATTGAAACGTCGAATGCAGAGCAAATCTTTATGATGTCTGGTAACGTTCCCAATCCTCAACCACAAGGCAGTCAGTTACCGCCTGGGGGGCAACCTCAAGGAAATCCGTTACCGCCTGGGGGGCAACCTTCAGGTAGTCAGTTACCACCTGGAGGACAACCTCAAGGTAGCTTTTTCCTAGGACAAACTGTGGAATCATATTATTTTGGGGGACAACCCCAAGGACAGTACATACCTCAAGGACAACCCCAAACTCAATATGCTCCTCAAGGTCCTCAACAACCCCAGCTTCAGTACGTGCCTCAAGGTTATCAACCTCAAGGGAAGTACCCAATTCAAGGTTACCAACAGCCTTCTGGTCAACCATCTGTTCAAGGAGCCGGAAATTTACCTTTTAATTGTCAACCCTACGTTCAACCAGGTTATGGTCCTTATGTTCAAACTTCTACGGGACAATACCCCGGAATGATGGTGTGGGATCCATCCCAATATCAACAGCCTTTACAGCCTAATGTGCAGTTGCCTTATCAACCTGGCCAGCCATTGGTTTCTGGTGCAACTCAGCAACCTGTTTAGCCAGCTATTCAAACTCCTGCACCTAGTTCAGTTCAGCAGACTGGGCCTAGTACACCTCAGACTCTGCCCCAAACTGCTACAACTGCTACAACGTCTGTTCAACCTGTCACACATGTTTCTGGAGTGTCTGTAGCCCCAAGTTCGGCTACCCCTGTATTCATGAAAACCCCTCAAGTCTCTGTACCTCAGTCAGGACCTTCAGTTCAGACTTCGGTTCAGATACCTACAGGACAAACCGGTACAAGTACAGTTGTTACAAGTCAACCTCAATTTACGTATCAACCGTACCAGGGACAACTGCAATTCAGTCCCTATGTACAGAATCCAAGCTATCAGTATCAACCGTACCCCGGTTATACTTATCAACAACCTCAATATGGTCTGGTTCATTCTGGTTTTCCGAGAGGTTATACAATACCTAATGCAAATCCGATTCCTAGTTATCCTGGGTATCCACCTCCTGGATCTGCTTTGGCTTCTCAAGGTTTTCGCAACCCTAACCATCAATTACCGTTTATCGCAACGTTGGACTTACCTGATTTGATGCGCCTTACAAATGATCCCATTTTTTATTATCAGAACTGGCCGCCAATGCCTCATAAGTTGCCCAGTGATATACCAAAATTCGAAGGTAAGTCAGGAGAGGATCCATCGAATCATGTTATGACTTATCACCTTTGGTGTGCATCTAATTCAATCATTGATGATTCGATTCGTTTACGTCTTTTCCAAAGAACCCTTATAGGTCTTGCTGCCAAATGGTACATTGAGTTACCACGCGGCTCGTTTCATAATTTCAGTCAGTTAGCAACAGCTTTCTTGACTCATTTTCAGTTGCCTCTCAGATATGACAACGGCACAGAATTATTAACTTTGCTAAAATAATCTACATCCACGTATATTTCTGATCATATTCATGAATGGCGACGTAGATGACGTTTGGTGAAAGTTTATATTCTGGATCAAATTTTGGCAGAATGGTTTGTTAAATCATTGTTACCCAAGATCATTGAAGATGTAGCTAAGGCTGGTGTTGTTACTAAAGAGCAAGTAATTTCTCAAGCTCAGTACCTTGACCTCGTCTATACACAGTGAGGTACTTTACATGAGAAAATCCCCGATCTTCCAAAACAAGGTCAAATAGCTGCTGCTCCTTCAGGGTCTCATGCCGCTGACGGTATGATTGGTACGGTCAATTCTAAAAGTAAGAAGAAATCCTCAAAGAATTCTTCTCCAATTATAACTTTACCTGATTCACCGAAAGGAGAATCTTCTCCCGAAGTTTTTGCCGACATTCATGTCGTTGAAACATCTACGACAAAATCAAAATCCGGTGGTAAAAAGAAGAGGAGGAACAAAAACAAAAAGAATTCGAAAGAGAAAACTGATAAAGATGAATCCAATGACGAAAAATGTAAACCTCGCTATCCTTGTTTCATTTGTGAACAAGATCATTTCACAAAAGAATGTCCATATCGAGACAAAGTTATGAAATTCGTTAAACGATCAAAACAACCTGCTGTCTTGAAGGATCCTTTTCCAATTCAAGATAGTAAGATGATTGGTTCTTCCTCGACTACTTTAGAAGAGCCTATTATGATGATGTCTCATGTAAGGATTGCGACGCGATCGCAAGATTACGGTTCTAAGAATCCTGTTGATGGCAAAGAAGCAGAATCTTCTAATGCAAATACATCAAATACACCTCCTCCTATTTCCGGTCCGCTATAGATCGAGAAAAAAAATCCAGACTTAATAATCAAACCTCCTGCTAAAGGTGTTCTTCGTAAATCAGCTTTCAGTCCACATGCGAGAGCTGCTCAGAATTACAACATTGTTGAAGACTTAGCCGTTTCTAACCTTATAATCTTCGATTTAGAAAATAGTACACCACGTCTTCCTCACTAAATGGCTTTCCAAATTCCAGTGTTAGTCAAAAACAGACCTATTTTTCGGACTGTGATTGATGAGGGAGCTTCAACGTGTATTATGTCGATTCAGTGTTGGAAATCACTTGGATCTCCTACACTTAACCAATCTCCGACGATTCTTAAGGCTTTTGATGGTCGAGGTTTTCAACCTTTTGGTATTTTGCAGGATTTACCCATAGGGGTCGAAGGTAAAATCGTTAATCTAGATGTGGAAGTGGTTGATGCCCCTCTAGATTACAACCTTCTTCTGGGTCGTAGTTGGTCTTATGCTATGACTGTTGTTGTCTCTTCGGTCTTTCGACTTATAAAATTCCCATATCAAGGAAAGATCGTGACAATAGATCAGTTAACTTATTTCTCGTCCGACCCAGCCTCTACAGAAACAATCCAGCATGTTGGCAAAACGATTATCCCTTACAACGATGTTGGAGTGGGTTTGATTAAAGATTCTGGTTTACTAGGAACTTTTTCCTTTCCTCCTCCTAACGTATCGCCTTCTACTGCAAATATTCATATGATTTCATCAGACACTATTATGTTTGATGATCCTTGGATCGTACCTTCCGAATCCGAGATAGATTCATTTGATGGCATGATGCCTTTGAGTCCATTTGAAATTGTGTACCAGGAAGTACAGTCATTTTCCGACCCCTTTTCAACCGAAACTGATCCAATGAATGGGATCCAAGAGGAATCACTTTCTATATCTAGTTCAGTTACAACGACATTTCCTGAACTTATTCATACAGATGAGCAAATTCGTGAGTTTTTGTCTGTTGATGATTTACCATGGGAAGATCTACATCACCGATCTTCATTTTTACCTGAATTAGATCATTTTGAAGATGATTTCGCTTCAATTTTTACTGCTGAATATGCCAAGGAACCTCGGAATCCATTGCAAAATCCTGATTCTGAGTTAAATTTGGAAAATATATCTAGAACAGTTCCAATTGACATTTCAGTAAAACCAGGAATAATTGAAAACATTCATATAGGTGCTTGTTGTACGGATGAAGAAATTCAGACTTATAAAGCCCTATTTCAAGAATTCCGTGACGTGTTTGCCTAGTCTTATGAAGAAATGCCAGGAATTGATCCATCGATCGTTGTTCATGAAATTAAGACTTACCTGGATGATAAACATGTTCGTCAACGATTACGTCAAATTCATCCTAGAAAAGCTGCTGCTATAAAAGAAGAAGTTGAAAAATTACTTCGAGCAGGATTCATTTATACAATTCCCTTAACGGATTGGGTATCGAATATTGTTCCTGTGACTAAAAAGCAAGGAACTATAAGAGTATGTATCGATTATAGGGATATTAATTGAGCATGTCCAAAAGATAATTATCCAACTCCCTATATCGATCAAATAATCGATGATTGTGCTGGCAGTGAATTGTTTTCCTTCATGGATGGCTTTTCCGGCTACAATCAAATAAACATACTCCCTTCAGATCAACCGAAAATATCTTTTATTTGTCCATGGGGAACGTTTGCTTACTATAAACTACCTTTTGGACTAAAAAACGCTGGAGCAACTTTTCAACGGGCTATGTCTTATGCATTTCATGACATTAAGCACATTGTTCAGCCATATCTCGATGATTTACCTGCTCATTCATTACGTAGGGCCGACCATCCCACTCATTTACGAGCAATTTTTATGAGATGTAGGCATTATCGGATAACGTCGAATCCGCATAAATGTGTTTTCTGCGTAGAATTGGGTCGATTACTGGGATTTGTCGTCTCGAAAGCAGGTATTCGCGTCGATCCATCGAAGGCAAAGAAATCTTGGGTATTTGCGGAACTGATGTGCGATTTCCCCTCTACTGATACTGAAACAGTGGCAGAAGAGTCCATTGCGGACGAATCTTTGTTTCTCATCAGCACACTTGATCCTTGGTATGGAGATATTATTGTTTATCTCCAAACCCAATCTTTTCGTCCTGACATCTCACGAACTCAGCGACGGAAAATATGCTTCCAATCCCAACAGTATAATATCATTGGTGATACACTTTATCCTCGTGGGGCGGATTCTGTTTTCCGACGTTGTCTAACTCATGAAGAAGTTGAAAAGGTGTTAAATGACTGCCATTCTGGAGCATGTGGCGGTCATATGTCTGGGTATGCCACAACCCAAAAGATATTGCGTGCAGGTTATTTCTGGCCAACGTTGTTCAAAGATTGCATTTATGCGGTTCAAAAATGCCACAACTGTCAAATTTTTGATCGGAAAATGCACCACCCACTCCTCTTCACCCTATAATTGTTGTTGGTCCTTTCGCGAAATGGGGTATCGATTTTATTACATGTAACCCTCACTCGGCCGGGGGGCATGCATATATTATCTTAGCAGTAGATTATTTTACAAAATGGGCTGAGGCGATGCCTACATTTTCAGCTGACGCCAAGACTGCTGCAACTTTCGTATTTAATCACATAATTGCTAGGTTCGGTGTTCCTCAAGCTATTATTACGATTCATGGAAGTCATTTTTGGAATGTCATGATGACTAAACTGACAGAACAACTTGGCTTGCGCCAAGATAGTTCCACTCCGTATTATCCGCAAGCCAATGGTCTGGTTGAAGCCATTAACAAAGTTTTAGTCACCATGATTAAACGAATCATTGGTATTCACAAGACAAATTGGCATTCCATGTTATTTTCAGCACTTTGGGCATATCGAACCTCAGTCAAAACATCAACGGGTTTCACTCCTTTTCAACTAGTTTACGGTTTGGAAGCTGTGTTGCCGATTGAATGCGAAATACCGTCACTAAAATTAGCTGTAGAATTACTTCTAGCTACATCTGAAGAGGAGAAACGTTTCTTATACTTAGCTCAATTAGATGAGAATCGACGGAATGCTGCAATAGCAAACGAGGCTCATGTTAAAAGGATAAAAGCTCAGTATGATAGAAATGTGACCCCTCAAAATTTTTCAGAAGGAGACCTAGTTTTACTTTATGATCAAGCTAACGACAAGCTAGGAGCTGGGAAATTCGTGCCTATGTGGCATGGTCCTTATATTGTTAAACAAAAGTTAGCAAAAGGGGCCTATGAGTTGATAGATTTTGACGGTGTTCCTTTGGATAAACCCAGAAATGGGCTCTATCTAAAACGATATTATGCTTAAATGAGGTGTGGAGATTTTTGTTAGTTTACATTTCTTTACTGCTGGTGTGTTTTAGATTAGAAAAAGTGTGCCTAGTTTAGAGAGTGTGTTTTTGTCACTATTCCTGCTTATCTGAGTTTTACTCTTGATATTGCAGATGTCGACGTCTCTTCAAACCTACATTGGTTTTGCTGATGGTGCTTGTCGTAGTACACAGAACATTTCTTCCATAGCTTGGGTTATCTATTCACCCTCTGACGAGTTAGTATCCATGCATGGGGTAAGCCTTGGTCAAACAACAAATAACATTACCGAGTATAGTGCAGTGATTGAGTTATTGTCTGAATCCATATCATTTGGAATTTGGAGTTTGATTTTAAGGCTGGATTCTGAACTTGTTGTATTACAACTTAACAGGGTTTATACCATTAGAAATCCAGTGTTATTACGGTTACTTTTAAGATTTCGTCTCTTGGAACGTGAATTTGATTACATTGAATATCAGCATATTCCAAGACATTTAAATACATTAGCAGATTCAATTTCTTCTAGTATGATAAATAGACATTTGCAATAATCAAAAGCAGTAAAACAAACAACATTCACATATGTACACAGATAGCCGACAAATAGTGATATATCATAGTATAGGAGTGTTTTCAAAAATATACATCGTCTTTGATCATAGGTTGGAAACACCTTATGATCGGAAAAAAATGATAACTCAAAAGTCAAAATATGAGTCTACACGATCATCCCATCACTGATGATGATCACGATAAGAAACCACTGCTCTGGCTACCCTGCATAGGAACCTCCTAAAAGGTCCTGGAACTCCAATCACATATCTCTGCAACCTGAGAGGAATGTCATCTATGCTCGTCTCTGGAATATCTAGAGTCAAACGCTCTAGATGATGCTCTAAATCAGTCAAAATCTCCGCTGATTGGCCTGCTGGGGCTGGTGCGGCTGCAACTGGTTGTCTTCTCTCATAAGGTTAGAGGTGGGCTGGTCGCTGTGGACCCACATCTGTAATCAAAAAAATTTTGGTTATTAGTTTTCAAGACGATAAAAAATAAAAAAAATTTAGAATTTAGCAAACGTTGAAAAATGATTGTACCTGACTCATCCCACTGTTCCCCTGCTGGGAGAGCCATCTCTCGGTCGCCGCGGAAATCTATCCCGGCATATGGAAAGTCCTCTATCACAAAAATTTGGCGATCTAGCCAACGAAAATATGAAGGAGGAAATCAGAAAATCTCAGTACCCTCGATAGCATGACGAGCCATCAATGCGGACCAACGAACCATCCTCAGTTCTCGAAGTCGACCAGCATCAACAAAAATACTCTGTGGAGCTAACATGGGGATCCTCTCCAGAGCAAAAGAAACAACAATGGATCCGTATCCAAAGTTATTCAGTTTCCCATTTTTTTCTCTGGTTAGTTGGCCTTTTACATTAGCCAACACAGCTTCACACCAGTTAAAGATGGTGCCGCGAAAACAGTCCACGGCAATACGCATTTGGGAACCAGTAGCTACATGAAGCGCAGCACTCCCACACAGTTTGGTAACAGTAAAAGCAATAAATTTCAATTCAGGACGGATGATGTGTTTTATGTCAATCCGTTTGTCCCGAGGATTTGCCTGGTCATTCCAGAATTCTAGTTGGAGACTAGCAACAGACTGGCCACCTGGCCTAGTCCCAAACAAAGAAACTTGTTCGCCCCTCTTGGACAAACCAGTCAAGAAATATATATCCTCCAGCTCAATTTCGAGCCGGTGGCCACCAATGAAGAAGCACTGGTCCTACACATTCCATCTGTTCACCAACCATGTCAAGAGTTCTACTTGTGCCCTCATGCCTGAGATGGCCCAAAATTTGTACAAGCCACATGCTTTTAATGCCCGTTGTGTGGGAAAATGAAGTATTATGGCTTCATCCACTTCCTCATGCTCACGTTCTTTCCAGATCAGCATCTTGTCAATCCTACAATACATAAAAAGGCAAGTTAGAATAATCTTATTTGAAAACTTTTGGCAAATAAATGAGAAATCAATGTTTTAAATCCAACCGCGCGGGTACCGCACCCACTCTTTGTAAACAGAGCGTAGGTCCGCACGCGTAGTGTGTGCCGGGTGCAGAACCCACGAATTTTTCTTTATAGGAAAAATTCGAGGTCCGCAGGTAGCGTGTGTTCCACCTGCGGACCCTGCGGGTGAACTTTTAAACCATTTTTTCCCCCAAAAATTCAAATTAAAGCCTAAAAACAAATTTGAAACGGATGAAAAACAAGATAGAGAGGTTGTGGATTACCTGGGACTAACGGTTCTCGATTCCAATGGACGAATTTTCCAGAATCTTCACAGGAACTTTCTTACCCAAAAGCTTTTTACTTTTCACTTTGAAACTTAATGGTAAAAATGAAGTTGAAAAAGTCCTTTTTATAAGTTTTTTCGAATGAATGAATTTTTAATTTATTTATTTTTCACTTTAAAAAGGGTATTTTTGAAAGCATTTTTACTTATCTTAAAACATGTATGTGTAATGTTTCAAGTTTTTGTGCAGAAACTGGATTTTTCAGGTGAACTGATCGTTTTTCAACAAAGAGCATACTTTTATCACTTTTTCGCACTCTTTCAAAAATTTTACGAAAAAGCGAAACCTTGGAGTCCTCTTTTAAGCCCTTTTCAGACTCTCTAAATATGAAAAGATTGTTGAGTACTTGACTATTCGAACTCGTTAGAGTAAATGAACAGTCGTCCCTTCAGTATAAGTTTACCCCTTTTACGGACTGAAATGGACTAGTTACGAAAAAGGTATATGTTGACTAAGTACGGTCAATAGAGTTATCTCCCGCATTATTTTATCCTTTTTCAGGCTCAAGAGACTAAATTTACGAAAAAGTACACCCACGAAGTTTTCTTAAGTTTTTCTTCTGACTCCCTAAAACTGAAAAACACCGAGTTTCTCCTATACTAGACTCGTTAAAACTTAACAATAAAGGACCTGTTTAATTTTCAGTAGGAACGAACCACTCCTTCTTAGGGTTCGAATTTTAAACTAAGTTGGACTCATCCAAAGGATGAGCTTATAACCAAGCAAATGTTATCCTCCTCAAGCTTGTCAAAAATAAAGAGGTACTTGCCAGAAATGGTGGGGGAAAAAGAGAGAAAAATGGGCGTGTTTGTTATATTTTAAATTTTTCGAAAATTCAGTCAACCAACTCTTGAACACGACACTTTCATTCACCTGGGTTGGGAAATCCTTTGCCTAACAGTTAATCAAACCACATTGAAAGTCTTCAGCCGGTTTATGGGTATTAGCTTTGGGTCAATTGTTACCAAGCCATCTGCAGTGTCGTTATGTGTTCAAGAGAACAGTTCAAATAAACCATTCATCTGCAAAATATCTGTCATCCATTATTGACCATCCCTGAGTCAGTCCTTGCCAATATATTTTCAAAACTTGATCTATGATTTCGTGTTGTGGGCTTGCCTACGACAGATCACTTTCTATTGACATCAGCACATTATCTAGGAAGTTGATCCAGAAATTGTCAGTACCTTGAAATCTGCATGCCTCAATGGCAAGTTTCTCGCCTTCGACGACAGGTTGCATCATTGACCTTCGATCGAATGATTCCATGACATGTTCGACTTCAGCTCATTCATTCACATTTCATGGATTGTACTGAGTACTTTGAGAGCCATTGACATTAATGGTGGTTTCTCTCACACTTGTTAACAATTCACATCAATGACTGGTAATCAAGTGGTTTCTACCATGTTCGACTTCAACACATTTATTCACATGGATAGAATCGTACTAGTTCGAGATGCGGAAATCAAGACCCTGGATCTAGTTTCCACCATCCAGGCTACGAGGAATTTTGTTATCATCTATACAGTAGACTATTTATAAACAGATGGTTGCGTCCATACTGTGTCTACATATATCTGTACTATGATGTATTCAAAATCATTCTTGTATCAGAACGATTTGAGTTAGTTTCTAGTTAGTTTTAATCTGAGTATGGGAATGCCTACCTCAGTGATGACATATATATGTATATATTTTGCATTGAATGTTTTTACAGGTTCTGACTGGGGTGTCCACAAGATGATCTTTGAAATGATAAAGTACTGCACTCTTCATATATGACAGACTTCAGCTTCATCTATTCCAGACTTTGCACTTTAGGGGGCAATTTGTTACACTAAAAACTGTTATCTTGACATTTTGCTATGAGTATGAGCTCATTATTACTCATACTTCCTCCTTTTGCAAGTCTAACATATCAGCTCCTCATTTCAAGCTTTCAAAATCAGAGAAAAGTTCCTAAAAATCCCCTAAACATTGGTATCGCACTTTCTATATTCATTGTCTGCGGTCCCGCACCTAAAGTTCAGATTTCCTGCGGAACCATACCGCACGTTCCTTTTGTTATGGGTGCGGACCTCTGTAAAACTCAAAAAGGCGAGAAAGTAAAGATAAAAAGTTGATTTTAGATGAATTCTAGAAGATTCTAGATGGGAATTTTCGGGAATGGATACGCTTTGAGAAGGTTCATGCTTCCCTCACTTGATGGAGCTAACCCATTGATGTAAGGAGCTAATCCCTTTGAAGGAGGATTCTCTCCCTTCATGTTTGGAACAGAAAACCTCCTCTTTTCCACTATAAAAAGAGGCCTTGGGTAGCCTCAAAGGGAGTTCAAGATTTAAGATATTTGAGGTTAAATGCTGTTGAGATTCAAACTCAGTTAACTAAGACTTTCTGTGAGGTTAAATCACTCATATCTATCTGTCTTGGTTCAAAGAGTGCAATGCTTGTCAAATTAGAAGAGATTCCTGCTTCGGACCCTGGGAGGACCTGCACGACATCAAGGCACAGGTTGTAAAGGTTTTCTTTATTTGAATTTAATACAAATATACACATTTCTCTCATTAAACTGTCTATTTATGGTTTATTTCATAAATTCCTTGATCATTATGATGAGTATGGTTTATAATAATGTCTATACAGGTGTTGTGTAATCTTTTTGCTTGTTTGTGACTGCAGATTCATGAGGAACATTCTTTCAAGTGCACGGGAAGGACTTCAACGAGATCAAGCAAGCGCTGGACATAAGGTAGGCCTTACACCTATATAGCATTTTTATGAATCTTGTATGCTTAGAGAGAGATTAGTATAATTGGCTATTTTTGCTAGTTACTTTTATTACTAGAGAGATCGGTCTTGTCCGCAAGACGGATTAATCTACACAACAGTAGTAAAGCCAATTTGTATTAAGCTGAAAATACACAGGCTGCTACAATAACATAGTTTTCTTGCTAATGAAAAATGCCAACCTTGAGGAATTCGACCTCATGCTACATATCAAGTATTTACAACCTTTTATTTTAAGATCCATCATCAGAGGAATTCGAATTCTATCTTTGACACCTATTCTATTCATTGAAACAAACTCTTAATTACAAACTGACAGCTAACTGTCTTTTATGAGTCCTAATACAAATAGGAGTGAAACTCCTAAAACATGTTTCAACAACCTTATCTAAGGCTTAAATAATTCCTTTGACAGTTGCAACCTCATGAGGTTGAATTTTGTGATGCCTCCATCCTTGTTGTAAACCTACTGACTCATGTCTTAACTGACCTAAAAACCAGGGAACATGTTTCCTGCATTTTAGCCTTTATCCTTCATGCTGATCTTCGAATCCTTTTTTTCTAGCAATGTTGATTAATTTAGATATGTCACATGTGCTACCATTTCCTTGAAACTTCACCCTCCACCTATTCAAAAATAAACCTCCAAAATAGTATAAAGGAGATAGAGTATGACTGCGCTACGAAAATAGCAGCTGTTTTCGTAGCGCAGAATTTTCATTACTATAAAACATTCCTTTAACACCTTTTTTCTTCTGATTTGAAACTTGGATCTTCATCTATGACCTTTTTCTATCTACCAGCAGAAAAAAAAATTAAAATTAGCTATTTTTACCCCCAAAACACTTATGAAACATGCCCAAAATTCACCTACAACAGTTTCGTAGCGCGCAACAAAACTACTGTGTATGCCTCTTTTACACAATTTTTTCAAAGTTTGCAGTCTTAAGGAAATTTGAACTTCTGCAATTATTTCCATAGATATTAACAAGAAAAACAAGTTTACTTTGAAATATTTTTCCCTCAAAAAGTAATCTCCTTGTTTATGACAAAACTGATTTATAATTTGTCACTTACTGCCCTGTTTTTATCTGAACAATAGGTGTTGAGACAGAGATTTTATCTTCTCACCCATAATGTATTTTGAAAAAATGAAGGAGGATTTTTGATACCAATTTTTCTTGAACAAAAACCTCTCTTGGTTTTTTGAAATACTTCTCCTACTGCCCAGAAACTGTCTTTGAACAACATGTGTAAAACTGGAAAAGTCTGATTCGTGAAAATATGGCTTCATAGAAAGCCTTGTATCTCCCAAATAGTAACACTTGTGAGAAAAGTGAGATAGTTTATTATAGCTGGAGATTTTATGAAGAAAAAAATCCTTCATAATTCCAAAATACCTTTTCTTGTGGCCAGAAACTGATCTTGAAGTGAACTACTAAAACCAGAAAGCAAAGTTTTTCTCCCAATGACTTTCAGCAGTTTCATAGCGCAATTTGAGTCATCAATTTCTCCCACCTCATAATGAATTTGAAGAAATGGAAAGAGGTTTTTGTATTTCATTATGTTATGAAGAAAAACCTCTTTCAGGTTTCAAAAATTAGTTTTAATTTTCTCAGGAACCCCTCTGGAAGTTGACTACTAAAAACTGAAAAACAGGGTTTTTGCCTCATAGTGCACTACGAAAACACTGTTTTCGTAGCACAAATCACTTTTTTTGAACTAACTGTGCTACGAAAACGTGGATTCCTATCATGATTGCAAAATTTTACCCTAAACCTAATGGAATGACTTCTAAATGGATGATGGGACCTTTAAATCATGGAATAAGGTTGTTAAACTTTGTTTGGAAATGAAAATGAGACTTTTGAGACTCTAACCCTATCAGCTATCCTTTAAAGCATGAAATAAACTAACACCTATCTAAGACCATGAATAAAACAAGGTAAAATTTTAGAGTTTATTGATCATGGAGTGGACCTAGAAGACTTCATTTGAACTTGTAATATGACCTATCCTTTACCAATGACTCAAAATGACTTCTAAACCTCGAAATCATGACCAAAAGTAGAGTTGAAACAATGATGTTTTGAGAATTTTTGGGTGATAACACGTGGATATGGTCCGAGATATGGACGACAGGGGTTTGCCTAAAGTGTGTCAGTAATTCCATTCCGGAATAATGATGGATGGGTAACTGAAAATAGGTCAGTGATGTAGTGGCGAGGGCACTAAAGGTTCCATGTATAGCAGAGGGTTGCTCAACATACCATTTCGCTATTACTACAGTTAGAGTGCATTGAAATAGTCTCAGTCGAATAGTATCATCAATGATGTTGTTCGATGAATACCACAGGTCGAAAGTCATAACATGATTTCTGTGGTCTTCTGCTTGCTTCCCTTCAAATTTTGGAATTTGTGATGGGAGCTTCATGGGCATGGGAGGCCATATGGGGTTGTGCGCAATGGGGTCGTTCCTCAACTTGGTTAAATCTGATAGATTCAACAAATCTAGAAAAGGTGACTGTGAGGTTTTAGCCATTGCTACTTGTGAAAACACAATGTTCTGGTTAGGAATAGGGTTTGTCTGCGACATACATTGCTGTGCATTCAACTGGTTTCTTGTATGGGTAGCACTCCTCTACCCTCTATGGGTTGTGGGAGGAGTGGTGTGTGGTGTGGAATTGGGAGACTGACTAGGTTTATCAACTAAATATGCCTCAATAAAGGATGAACCAATAATGGTGGCAGTGTTCTGTCTTTGACGCCTAAATGGAAAAAGACCTCGAACCCCTCCAGGTAATGGGGGGGTCCAAAAGACGTCTAGATCGACGAGGTACCATTGGATCCACTCAATCGTTGACTAGGTATGGCTTTAGAAATATTTGAGAGGATAGAGATTATAATCAAAGAAAAATTCCAATGGCATACATAAAACAAAGCGAAAATAAAATAAATTTTCCCTTTAGATTAGTCTTATGTGATCAGTCAAAAAATGGTTTTTGTTTGTTTTCGTATGATACTCAAATCCTAGAATACATAATCATCCTCACACACTCAAATGTAACTGGGCCTTGAGAAAATATCTTGCAAGTGCTGGCACAACGTCTTGTAAGAGCTGGCGACGCCCCAGTTAGATGAAGAAAATCCACCAAGGTAAGGGTAGAGGATCTAGTGCTTGCCTGCACCATCACCTATAGGGAAAGGATGCCCTAATTTTGGCCATTAAGTACCACCATCCCACATGAGCATTCGAGTCTTGGGCTTCTTGATAGTTCAACTAACAATACCGATTATCAGTCGGGTCAGGTAGCCCCAACTGATACCACTGGCACTGCACCTAAGCCTAACCCCCTCTGAATCGGGTCTCTATTGCAGTCGGGTTTGATTTTTTGTGGGTTTATAGGTGGATTTTAAAGCTCCCTAAATAATAAACTTCTATGTTTCAAGATGAAGAATGATCAAGGCGGATTATTGGATGCCTACCCCCTCGATCCTAACTTAGACTATAAATTCTTTTGTGGCCCCTGTGGGGAGAATTTAGTGAGTTTTGTTAAGTTAGTTTTAGGTGTCTTTGTTTTTATTAGTGTGTGGATGTGTGTGAGAAAAAATTGAACAAGAACATAATTTGAATGTGTGGATATGTGATGATCCTTTTCAAAATCCCCTATTAAACTATGTTCTATTGTTGCTTGCTCAAAAAAAAAACATGCGCAGATATGGGTTGCTTTTAATTTTTCCTAGTTAATCTATGTGATCAACTATAGGGAGATGGTGAGTTGTGAAAAGAGAGTGTTCATATGCTTGCCTAGGATCACCGGAGGGTGGAAAGGCAATAGATATTACTTTCTCTTCTAATGACAATTCAATCCTGGTCCTGAAATCCTAGTGAAAAAATTGAACTAAACTAATGACTTTTACACTAGAAAAAATAACTAGCTAAGCATGCATGGACTTGGGCCACTTACTTTGGCTAATTATCTAGGTGTTTTGGTACCTAAATTTGCAAAACACAAATTATTTATGAATGCAAGTTAATTTTCCTCATACTTAAACTATGTTTTAACTTTGCAAAAATAAACTTGAAATAAAACTAACACCAAGCCTACCAAAAGCAGCTAAGAGTGAGCTTTAGCAAGCTACATGGCATCTCAACCAGTGCTGGCAGATGTATTATGGGCTTCCAGGAACTTTTACAAGAAGGAAAATATGGAAATATTGGAGAAAATTCTCATTCTATTTTTTGCGCGCAAAAGGCTGAAACAGGCGCTATTCCTGCATGCAGGTCAGCTCTGAACGCGCACCTTGGGGAGCGCCAATCTATGAGAAATGTGCGCAAATTCCTGCAATGTAATTTTTTGGAGATTTACTGCTTCAATAGGTTACTTGGGATGAACTAGGGAATGAAGGAGAGAAAGGAGGCAATTCTAGCCCAACTCCACAGCAAAGACAAAGGTTTTTGCAAAAACTCACTACCACATAAACTTCAAAATAAACGTTAGTGGAGTCGCCAATTCTATGTTAGTGTGTTTGGTGCATGTATGTACGAAATCACACCAACTTAAGGGGTGTTGTATTCCCTCTTAATTTAATGGTCACATGCAGAAAATATATGGAGTCAAGCAAGTTAGTGGAACATTCTAGAACATAAAGATACTAGATAGAGAAATAGCATGCATATTCAAACATGAAAAATTAAACTAAAACTAAAAAAAAAATAACACAAAAGCTCTAAATAGAGTCAAACAACTTCAATAATCCAAACGGTGGCACTTACGTTTCCTCTTATTGAGTGTTGGTAGGAATAAGGATGAAACTGTAACCCACTTACCAAGGGACCCTTAAAACTTTGGGTTCTAAGTCCCGATGCAAGGATGTCTTTACTTCCGAGCTGCCTTAGCACAAAGTCTCCCTCTCTCTACTATGGTGGAATGGAGTTGTTGGATGGCCAACAACCGAGTCCCCTTTATCTCTGCTCTGAATCACGCACTGCTAGTATTTCTTGGGGAAATTTTTACCAGCATAACAATGTACTCTCCTGTTTCTCATCTCTTGGTGGAATTTTATAGGAAAATTCAAATCCTCCTTCCCTCTCTTGGTACATTGTAGATAGTGACCCAACATAAGAGGGTGATTCCATTGTGTGCCACATTTATTACATTGTGTGCTCCCTTGATGTCCTAAGGAGGCTTGGGTGGTTGTCCTTAGGAAACTTCAAGTGTCGAATCAATGTCCTGGAGTGTGCCTTGTGGTCCCAGAAAGTGACTTCTGCCACTCCCAGGTTTCTGCACTTTTTGGGTCAAAAGGTGCGCAGGGGTGCATTTATCAAAGTATTTTGCATGGTAAAGAATATTTGACTAGTCCTTCGTGTACACAATTTGATTTTTCCTTAGACCTTAGAGATTTTTAAGTACTTTTAGATTCTCTAATGTCTCTCAGCCCTGTAAATCCTTCTGCCTGACATTAAATAATTTCACCTTTTCTTGTACAATTTTCCAGTGATAACAACAGCTACACTTTCAATTGAATCAAATTGGAAGGAAAAAACCTTATTGAAAGAGAAACCCCTGATTTTTCTTTCGCCAGCTGCAACCAAACCATAGCTTGGTTTGACAAACCGTTTGCACCATTGCAAATCTCTCACCAATATCTAAAATGGGTATCTTTTAGTTTTCTTTGATTTGATACTTAACCTTGACACATTCTTTCCAAGAAGGGTCACTTCACCACTCCTCAAAATTGAATTTCTTCACTTGAAACACTTATACTTGGGGCACCACTTTTCCTTCATACTCGTCCATGATCGTGTCGATTTTCTTCGTGAGTAACCATCTTGTACTCATGTTTTTATGGTCTCCACCGGGCCTGTTCTATGTGGAAAAATGATCGAGCCGTCCTTGTTTAGAGGATCCGAGTTGAATCATCACGCATTCATGGAGTCTATCCTGAGTCCCTTTGTATCCCGCCATATTCCTCCATCCTTAATTTCTTTGTTCCCTTCTCATGTCACACATTTTGGCCTTCAATCATACCATACCCTATCCCCTCCGGTGCCAAGTCAGTAGCTGCTAGGTCATCCATGCCCTTTATGCTCTAATAAGGGAAATTGTCAGCCTGCTACTTAGTAGCCCCCATTCCACCATTATCCCTAGTGTCAGTCTACCAGTCACTCTATTATTTTCCCTCATGCCTTAGTTGAGGATCCCTTATTTCCTTGCCTATGGCACACCTCCTTCTGTCGACATCATCTTATTCATTCTAGAAGACAGGTCTAGAGGGCAATATACTTTGGTTCCAGCTTCCATTCTTGTTCGATGCCTCGGATTAGGCAAAGAGACCCTTTATTTCCCTTTGAATTGATTGTTTCTCAGCTCTAGTTCCTCATGGCATGATCGAGATCCATATACTCGATGGTTCAGTGATGTAGCAGATTATACTGGTGATCTCGGGTATGTGTAAGATGTTTCAGACTTCATGAGGGGGTGGCCCTTTAGGTAGCCCCCCACATTCCTGGATGACCTCTCTACTATAAAATTTGTTGCAACTCCATAGATTTGATGGTTCCAGCCTCAGCCACTTACAGCGCCTTTTTAGTTTTCATGTATCATTTAGATTTTTAGAGTCCTTCCCTATTTTACAGTGCCTCTTTGGTTGTACTTATATCCTATGTACTCAGATATTATTGTATAAGTCTTGGCTGTTGTGCTAGGCACAGTATGTATGTGGGGTCCATTATCATGGTTTTAACTGGCCCATGTTTATGCCAACATGTTCTATATAGTTCAGTCCCCTGTTTACTGGATGCATTATTCTTTGTATTTTGTTATCTTGGCGGGCATAGGTATGCCTCCCCTGCCTCATGTAGAATAGGTACTCCCTCATAAAAGAGAATTTTCGCACCTGTAAGTCTCACCTCCTCAGGGTCTTGGCCTCTCGCGCTTTAGTCTACCTTATATTTCTCTCTCTGACTCCCCCTTCAGTGTCTAGTGATTGAGTTCTTACGACGTAGTTTGGTCATACAATTTGCTCCTAACATTCGCACATTGGGGGGCAGTTGTTACTCCAATTTTTTGTCATCTAACCTGTTACTATTAGATGGACCAAAGTACACCATGTAAGACTAATTTGACCCTTGTAAAATTTCATTCACTATGAAAATAAACTTAGTAATCCTTAATTTATTAAGTTGTTTATGGTCTAAACAAGAAACCCCGTGAGGAATAATTGAATAAATCCTTATTTGTTTGATTTTCCTCAAGGGATAATTAGTTAAACAACAATTTAATTAATATTCCTGGTCATATTTAACCCAAAACAATAAAATTAATTAGATAAATCATTAATTATGTTATTTTTTTCTAGGAATAATTATTTAAAAAATTATTTGAATGATATTCCTTGTTAAATTTGAATAAATCATTTACAAATAATTGAATAAGTCACTATTTATTTAATTATTACTCAAACACATTCTTAAAATAATAAATAAACCATTTATTTATTTATTATTTACAAATAAAGGTATTTGACCAAATTCAAATCCTTTTTCCCTCCAACAAATATAATAAAATATCCCACAAAAGTTGGATCTTGATTTGGTTAATAATATTTTAATTATGCACCAATATCCAGACTAACTCAATATTTTTTTAGAAATAGAAGGGGTTTTCCATTCACTCACTACCTTTTGTTGCCTAAATATCACTCTAGATCTCTAGTTTTTGTCTGACTTTGATCCTCCATCATTGTCACATTTTTCTATATTTTTGCTTGTGAACTCCCCTAGAGTTCCATTTTTTGTCTGGGTTTTCTACACCATCAAGAGAGAGAGATCTTAGATCTAAAGCATTGAGGACATCCAAGAACCCATCCCATTGAGGGGGACTGGTAACATCTTTCTATGTTCCCTTCCCAGGTGTCATAAATACAAAATTCTTTAAAAATATTCTTGTCTTTTCTATTGGATGCATGGAGCAACTCTTGCTTTTATTTGTTTTTTAATATCTTTAGCTACATATATCTAGATTTTGTAGCTTTTCTTTTGGTCAAATAACTGTAGATCTAAGGAAATTGGCAACCATCTTTGATGTTAGGGATTTTTTTTATGCACAGTTAAAGTGAAAATTTTTCATACGCTTGTGATTAGAATTCACACTAACAAGGTGTCAACAAATAGATTTTTCTCTTTTGATCTCCTTGTTAGGAGGATAAATTACTAAAGATTATAATGAATTGCTACCATATTACAGATTTGCGAGCTTCTTTGTAACAAGGTGTAGACATTGTGTGCCTTGAAAGTGAGAGGTGGCGAGAGGAGAAATATGATCCAAAGACTATGGAGAAAGTTTTGTAATGCTATGGTATAATACAAACACCCCACCAAATATTTTTTTTTCTTCATTGATTAATATATTAAAATTTGGTTTATTATGATAATGCTAACTGATGTTGCAAGAAGATGGGTTTTGTGGTTTTTTGTTTATGTGCATGAAACTAATGAAGGGATATCAAGAGCACAGATCTCTAGGGCACCTTTAGTTGACTACATCGATCACTCACATCTTGATAAAAGGTGCAATATATAATCCCTCTTTTCTTTCATTCCTTTATTTGCATGTGCAGGATAGTGGGGAAAATAGATGGGCGAATTTGTTGTATGTGATAGGACTTGGGAGGCATGTGGGTATAATGTACTTTACTACTTTAGGGGAATTTCCATTAACAGGACTAGAGACTCCACTAGCGAATACTAGTGGATCCTTTTTTGTAGTCTTTTTTTGATAATCTCGTGGATTTTGTTTAATTTTATTAGTTTTGTATAGGGACTACGAGTCATAGGAATCTTTTTTATTTATTTATTTATTTTTATTTTTTTTTGAAGCCCTATGATTGAAAGCCTCATATTTGCGTAAAAATACTCTTCATTTGATCCAAATTTATGCAGGAATGCAACAGAATACAAATATAACCATAAATAAAAAGATGCAATGAAGATATAACTTCATTTCATTAATATCTAATCACTGAAATATGCTTACAGACAAAATGAAAATAAACTAGCTAGGGCGTTGGTAGCTTATCTCTGAGAAAAGATGTGGAAGGTACGGGCCTCTGAACTGTGTTATAATGAGGATAAAATTCCTCTTTATTATTAAGAAACAATGAAAAACACTAAACATCCAAATATGTAACCCTAGGAGATGAAGCAACAGACTATGGGCCCCATCGGGGTAAATTGGTACATCAATTTCCCGGGGTCGTAACTTTGCCATATTATCTTTGTTTGACACACATGATACACCATTAGAAATATCTATTCATGGACTAAAATTTACAATAGTGAATATAAAGTATATGAATCATAATTTCCAAACCTTTCATGCCCAAAAAATGTCATTTAGGACCTCAGAACGGCTCCAAAAGTTCAAGACCCGGAAAAATGCTAAAAATAGTAAATTGTGCTACAATTAAGGAAACTAAAAAAAAAAATGAAAGAAACAATGGTGGGGGTCCCAGTAGAATAGGAAAGTGGCCACAATTATCCACCTGGATCATCATTTCTCCTCCGTAGGCTTAGTAGAGTGTTGTTACTTTTAACAATGCCTTGTATTTCTCTCTGAAAGAGAATTGTTAATTATTTCAAGTCTCATGTTAGCTCTCTGACAAAGCATTGAAGCTCTCAACTAGGGATTTTGATACAGTCTTTCTTGAAATTTCTCTAGTTTTCTTGCATGCATCTAGATCTGGTTTTGGGTCATATTCATATATTATTTCCTTTTCCTTATTTCATGTAAAAAACTCTCATATATAGCTCAAATATGTGTACTTGTCTTCTTTGTTAAGGTTTGAATCCTCTTGGGTTTGATTCCTAGAAAATTTAATGGGGGCTAGACATCTCTCTACCACCATTTTTATATCACCCTTTACCTTTTTTTCCGTTTAAGTGTGGTTTACTCATTGAATTCTTTCTTTGATCACATGCTATCTTGCAATTAGTGTTTTGGCTTTGAGTTTCCTTTGGTTTCTTTTCACAATTTGATTACATTTTTTATTATGATTTGTGATGTATGTCATAGTGGAAAAACAGAGGGATGTAAGGACTATTTTCATATTGCATTTTGAAATATCTAACCTTCTCACAGATAGATTTAAAATAAAGTAAAACTTGCATAAGCATAATCTACCGATGTTTCTGTGAAACAAGTGATAACATCATTTGAGTTTCATGCCATTTTCCCTTAACATTTCAAAACAACCACTAAAATTAACACTCAATAAAATTATTTCGACATATTTTGTTTTATCTAGCATCACACAGACATTAACTTAGGATTTTAGGGCCTTGGTAGAGGTTTGTAAGGCAAAACCTCCAAGGCTACCAAAAAACACACTAAAATATTGAGTTAGGGGGTGGAAACCCATTTGCAGTGACACATTTCCTATGAAGCCCTTCTAACATAAGGCTCAAATAAGAGGTCACACTAGGGAAAATGGAGTGATCTACCCCAATTCAGTTGGTATTGGTGGCATGCTATACATTTACTTGAGGTGTCTCAGGGAATCTTCAAGCTAAATACCATACCTTTGCGTGTGAATCTAATTGATGAATGCCCACAAATTTATCGAGTTTTATGTGGTAGCCATAGTGGCCATAATGTTAGGGACCTTTATTAGTGACAATGAGGGGTACATCCTTGTTTTCCTTGGGATAGACATTGGCCAGTGCTCACTTAGATCCCCTGAAGGGTGCTTGTGCATAATTAAGGGTAATTTCACTGGGTATTAAGATGTTAAGTAGGAGGCCAATGTAATTATCCCAACCATATCTTCACAACTAACTTGGGACTTGATTGTCTAATCTCCAGTTGTAGGAATATCCCTTTGATCTCTTGGTTTGTGTGTTTTTACTTAAATTTTATAGGTGCATTATATTTGGTCATGTTTAGTGTTCTTAAGATATTTATTTTATGATTTTGTATACATATTTTTATACCACAATGGATAAGTTTATTTTGGGTCATTCTCGTCACCTTGATAGCCATTCTCCCTATAAGGATGGTCCACTTTCCTGTAGACATAGGATTAATGCCTCCACTACCATAAGTACACCTACTTTATGGGCCACTTTTGGTGATTCTCAAGGGGTGTAACGTCATACTCATTCCCCTACCACTCACATATCATCACCCATATCCTTAGGTGGGGGTGTACATTTTTCTAGATCTCCTCACTTAGATAGTCATTACCCAGAGTATATTACAATTGATATAATTTCCATGGAAATACCTAGTGTGTATATACCTATTTTTATTGATGGGTTACCTAAGAGAAATTTCGTACCCTTTTCTACTACCACAGTTCTTGTCCACACTACCTTTGCTGATACTATCTTCTCTTTCTATAAGAACATCTCATGATCCCATCTCCCTTAATTTAGTACATCCCTTATTTGTGCCTCAAAATCATTGACCATTCCCCCTTTGTTCATATTTGGCGAATGATATAGTTCAACTATGAGTATCATACCCACAATACATGTACGAGGTTCAAACTCCACATTCACATATGCATCTACAAGGCCCATTATTGGTCCGCATCTATGAGGACCAATATTGGTCTTAGAATATATGTAGGTAGTTAATTCAAACCTAAATTATATATTTCCATTTGGTTGGAATAACCTTCATAATTTGAGGTCATTTCCTAACACAACTAGGGGGACTTACGTTTCCAGTGGGTTCACATTTCCTTGGGGTAGTCAATCATTAAGGTGATCCACTTTTTAGGGGAACATTATATTTCCTTAAAGTGTGAAGGGACTGAGGGCACTATCCATAGTACTATATTTAATCCTTGGTGTACCAACCTATTGGATCAACCTTTTGGTATAGTATCATTTCCTCTCTATGCAACCTTTAGTCCTTGTTGGAGTGGGGTCCCATGGGGCACACTTTTTGGCAATATTTTTGTATAAGTTTGTATATGCACGCTGCACAAATGAGTCAAGGGGATTTTGGGTAGGTCAAAGTCCCTATTTTTGATGTAAATGGGTTTAAGGGTAAACTATGGGCCTCAGACCATGGTTTGAGACCATAGTATTTGCGTGATAGAAGAATATAAATAGATAGATCGAGTCTAAGGAAGATCAGAACTTGATATGATTTTATGATATGACTGTTTATGCATCTGTAATACTTTGTAATGGTTTTTATCTGGGTTGGGTAGAAAGGCTCTAGTAGGCTGTTTGCACGAAGACCTAGTCTTACCTGTGTGTGGACTCCACTAACTATGTGCGCAGAATGGTTATGTGTAAGGGGAAAGTCTAATGTATGGAATTGATCTAAAGCTAATATAAAGGACTAGTTCTGGCGAAACATTGTATTGATACGAATTATTTGTTCTGTTGAGGTCGCATTACATTTGTGTTTCTTATTTATATTTGCACAACATATCTATTATGGTTTTTATGCATATTGATGATTGGTGAATCTGCCTAAGTAATTACACAGTGTTTAAATAATGATCTGGTTCTGTTACAATATATCTGCTATAAATCAATATGTGATTCTGTCTGATCTATTAATTATTGCGTGCATCATTTTATGATTGATATAAGTCTGCAATCGATTTTCTTAGGGCCACTTCATTATTTTCTTGCTCGGGGTGTGGAAACCTGGTTCTAGCACCCCCCCATACTGCTTCGGGTGAGACTTTGATTTTTGCAAGCAGGTCATTTCCAAAAGGGCCAGTACTTGGAGGTTTTGTTGGTTGCGCGATAAACTCTGAACCTGGGTCAAGACCCCTCAACCCAAAAAATGGTTTCGTTGTTGGGACCAGGATAATTTTGAGGAACATTTGATGTTGTGGAACACTTCGCGAAATTAATTGCAAGATTGGATGGATAGAAATATCCTTGAATTTAAAATCCAAAAGAATCGAAGTACCAAGCTATCTGACAAAAAGTGGATATAGAAATAAATCTATAAAAAATTTCATGACATATTATTTTTCTCCTTTGCAAACGAATTGCAAGAGTGGTTGTTGCGTTTAACTGAATTCAATACCTACGTGAAGGACGACGCAGTCATTGACTGGAATCCTGAATTGATCTAGCAATTAGAAAACATAGACAATAAGATCACCCACATAGTATATCAATGGATGGATCGCCTCTTGGGAGGATTTGCGACAAAATTTTCCATCGAAAAATTTGTATCCTATTATGAAGCAGGAAGAATGTTTCTAAAAGGCCCTAGACGTAAGTTCCCATGCTTTCTAAAGTTGTTGCTGAAAATTATGTTGTGCGAATAGGACTGTCTATATGAACATATTCTTTGAATTCCTCGAAGAGGCCCGACTACGTACAGTGGAAAAGTTTTCTGCGAAGATTCAGAAAAAAATTATTTATAGCCCTCTGAAGCCTAGATCTGATAGTGAAGGTGAACCAAAAACTAGTAGCTCTAGTGACTATGAAGGAGAAATTTCATCACACAAGAAACCCTTGAGTCTATTTCCAACCCCATCCATTCCACTTCTCTACTCACATCACAGAACACCCACTCCACCGCGCAGTCGATCCCCACCACCACCTCCACCTCCCCCAGAAGTAGATATGGCTGCGTTAATGAAGTTACCTAATTAAGAGGCATTGGTAACAAAGATAATGAGCAATTTTGGATTGTGACTAAGGCCATATGGTAGGCTCAGCAGGCTAAAAATAATGATATTCAAAAGCCACAACTGGATACTTATTTCCAATATCGTGCATTAGATTGGTACATCAGGTATGTTTAAGAAAACCCTAATGCCACCTTAGACCAAAAAAAATATGCCCTAAAAAAGCAGTTTAAGAAGCCTAAGTCATATGTGCATCTGGTGACAGAAATGAAAGAGATTCATTAGGAGTTTAATGAATTTGTATGGGAGGAATATCAAAGGCTTAAGTGCACTATCAGAGATGGTGGATTTGTCATTGATGATACTCAACATAAGGAATGGTTCATTTATATGTTTCTCCCGCATCTGCGCCAACCCTTATGTAAGAAAAATATTGCTACAAAGGTTGAGGTTGTGGAGGTTGCAATGAAACTAAAGGCTACTCCAAAACTTGTTGCACTTTTGATTAACAGATACAAAATCAGTTGGAAGCCATGAATCTAAAGATTCAAAGCCTGCGCAAGTACAAGGGCAAGGAGGTTTGCACAGAGGTTTGGTTCATAAAATGTAAAGCTTTTGCGCACCATAAAGATCAACATCATTTCTTCAATAATTATCTGAACGTGGGAGGTCCTAGTCCATTGAAGAAACCTGTATGGTGAAAAATTTGTCAAATTACTGGATTACATGATACAGATTCCTACCCAAGGATCAGAAAGCATCAACCTGAGTTGAATAAATTATTTCGCAGATTTTGTTCGTCATTAAGACATGATGAGAAACAATGTCACACTTATGATATGATGTTAGATAAATCTAAAATATATAGAATGCAGGCTGAGCCTACATCACCAACGTCCCCTTCTGGGAGTGGAGGATTTTAGGGCAGAGGAAGAGGCCGAGGAGGTGGATCATCTGGTCAAGGAAGATGACAAGTTATCTACTATAATTGTGGAGATGCCAATCAATATGCACACGACTATCCTAATACAATGCGACAATAATGTATGTATTGTAGGAAATTTCATCATGTAATAGAATATCATCCTAACTTGATTTCTAAAATGAAAGACTCCAACACAAAATCTTTAGATGGTTAGAGAAGAAACCCATGAAGAAGATCCCAGCGTGAATGTGGTTACTAGGAGCGGTGTAGCCACTAATGAAGATAAGAGAAAGAAACCAGCCATTGATGTATGGATCCGTAAGGCACCTGAAAACAAGGAAGGATTTGATGTTCAACGTTCAAACTGTAATTCGTGACCTGATATTTGCGATGCATAACATCTAGGGGTTAACTGATATAAACATGTTTATAGGGGATCTTGAAAGCACTGTGCCTAAAGGACAAAGATTCCATGCATTGGATCTAGGCTTGTGCGCTACTCCAGCAATATGGTGGGAAACTCACAAGGAAAACATGGGAAACTGGGAGGAATGTGCGTGCATGATGATGTTACGATTTGAATGTCCAGTCATTAAAATGGAAGAAGTCTTCTCTGGAAAAGAGGATCCGCGCAAACATTTGGAGAGCTGGAATTAAGTATGGGCGTAGAACCAAGACCCGAATCGGTCCACATGTTTATTCACACATTGGGGAAGGTAAATACTAAATGGTATTTGGAGACAGAGCTACACCGAGGCACTAGTGAATGGTCCACGCTGAGATAGATTTTTATCCTTACATTCAGCTTTGAGAGTGGATTTGATAACATTGTCTAATATTTTCATAATATTCAAGAAGTCATCTTTGATACAAAAAATCCTGCAATCGAGTGCGCTCCACCAGCCTTGGATGTGCAGATGAAAGCTATTGTGAATTTCAGGAACCTGATAGTTGAAGAGAGTGTGTAATATTCCTAAATTATCATGCAACTAATTGGAATATTAAAATCTAATTTTGCTTCTTAGTTAGAAGAATAAGAGGGTAGGGAGACCCATAAATCTCCTTAGTAGGAATAAAACCACTCCAAATGTGAATGGAGGGCATCAAAAGAGCTGGATAAAGCTCCCCTATGTGTGGACAAGGGATGAAGCATGTGCAGTAGGTCAACTTTGACCAAATCAACAATGCTGGTATGGAAGTAGTGGACATTTAATGAGGGACAATGTCGTTTTGGAGGGACATCCTTTGCATGGAATTAGTGCCTTTAATGAGTGGGGCCAAGGGTCAGGAGGCTCACCAAGAATAAAAGGAAGGGGATGGAAACCATTGTGAGGATGATTTTTTATTATTATTTTCTTGTGTTCTGTTAAGACTTTTGGCTCTCTTTAGTTGTTTAGCTAAGATTGCAGTGTTGTTTAGCGCAAGGGTGCTCCCAAGCGGGAATCACACCTTCATCCTCAGGGGACTTAGAGTGCATACTCAGGAGAAGTTCTTGAGCATTATTTCCACATTTTGGCATTTTTCCAAGCTACATATTTCTTCTACAATGCATATTCTGTTTAGATATGTGTTGAGTTGTAGGGTGCAGTAGTGCAGGATTTCATTAGGGAATTTCTAAGCTTGTGTTTCACTGGAGGAAGGTTTCCATCCATTGGAAGATTAGTAAAGAAGGTCCTAGGGCTTCATAACATATTTTGGCATCATTCCAAGTCACCATAATCCCCTAAAATGCATTTCCATTCCATGACTGCATTATTTTATTGAGCAGTTGCAGGGGTAAGTTTAGTGCTCCAGTTGGAGTGTTTTCTTTTCAGTGGAGGAATAAACCCTACACTTGAAGATTAATTTGGAGGATTTCCTTTAATATCTACATTAGATTCAGCCACCTCCTTTAAATTTCCCATTTTCAGAGTTTATTCATCCCTAGGGTTGCATTCTGGCATTCTGATATGTTGCGTATTTCAGGATCAAACCCTTCCTGGGTTATCTAGGAAATGTGTATGGGAGCATAGGTCTCCATTTTTTCCCTTGTACGAGCATGCTATTTTTATATCCATTTATTTATAATGTTCATTTGTATTATTAGCTACTAAAACTACTCTTTATTAGCTTCAGTGTATTGTGTAGCAGGGGTATTTAATGTATTGGTGCTTTTAGCATTGGAGGCTTCTCTTGCCTAGCTTGAGGGACTTGATCCCCAAGATATTGTACTTATTTTCTTGTTGTTATACATAATACCATGGATCTATATTTGACTCATGATTGATGTATTGTTACTTTCTGCTATTTTCCATTATTGTGAGCTATATTGCTGCTTTTCCCATTTGATAATATTACAGTGGTATCAGAGCATAATTTTGGCTCAGCCTCTGAATACATTACATATAAGTTATCAAAAGAAGAAGAATCTTATCACAGAAATGAGAAGACTCACAAAAGAGACAAAGGAAAGTCTCCATTATTTGGAGAAATGGAGGGAAAGAAGTTCTCAAATTTATTCTCCAAGCTATGCATGAGCTTAACAGAGAAATAAAGGGAATGAGGAGGGAAAGACATGGAGATCCCTAAAGAATTTTTTCACATGAGGAAAGCTCCAGTTATTCATATTATGAGTGTGAGAATTCATCCACACAATCAGATCTACAACGCTTTACCATGCCTATGTTCATAGCAAGAGATATGGAGGAAGGATATGTACCGAAGGAGGAGACTCTTGGTGACTATATTCAAGAGTATGAATATCAATATCAGAGGTTCAAAGATCATCTAAAGTTCCAATTTTTTTGCAATATCAAGGAGAATAGAAGACCTATCAATCACAATAGAAGTAAAGGGTGGAAGAAACATGATCTGGGTAGATTATTTCTATCTACTTTTGATGGGTCACCTAAATTTATAGTTAGGACTTGGGTGAAGGAGTTAGACACCTATTTGCAGCAGCACCAAGTTTCATAAGAGGAAGCCATTAGAGTAGTGGTGTTTCATCTTGAAGGTAAGGCTTATGCCTGGTGGTTTTATGAAACTTATTCCTTGAATCATGTAAATGTATCTACTTATGCAAAGTTCACTAGGAGGTTAGTGAAAATATTTGATGAAAAACATTCTGAAATAGCCTTGGTTGAGCTAGCCAAGCCTAAATAAACAAAACCTTTGCATGAGTTGGAAGGATCCATAAACACAACTCCATTCCAGTATGATATTGAGGGGGCTAGAAAGTTGCAGAAAACCTTGTTAGAGGCAAGATCCAGAGCTCTCTTTTCAAAGGGAAGATAAGGAGATCTCCTTTTCAAAAGAGGATTAAGAAAAAGAGCTTCTTAATGAAGATGAGGTATATTCCATTAATGATGAAGGGGAGGATCAGGTAGGAGGTAACAACATTGTCACATCAGGAGCAGATATAGTAACTCATGGAGAGGAAGATGGATAAATTGCTCCAATGAGAGGAGTTCTTGTATCCTTGCAAGAAGTTCAAAATAATTTCATATGTGGAGATCAAGACAAAATCCATTAGGAACATGTGCCATTATTGATATATTGTCAGAACTTGCAGATGAAAGAAGAAGATAGGGAGGATGGCCAACATAATATGATTAGGAGCACATACCCCTATATATTTCAGAAGGTTGATGCACAAAAGAGGCATACTGATTTGCGCAATGAGAGCAAGGATAGATCAGTCCACACATATATGCAGTCTAATCTTGACATTGATTTCTCGTTACATGGAGGCATTCCACCTAGGAGACCACTAGATTAGGAGATGATGAGAGATGCACACATTTGGTTGCAACACTCATAGATTCCGAAGGGGTGAGAAACTTTGGAGGACTTGACACGACACAAAGAATCTGTAATAGGCTCAAAGAGGAGAGATACATTCTCCCAATATCAGTATTACCCACTCTTACCAAACATCTTGCGCTAAGAGAATATGTTTCAGGTATGGATGGTACCATCATGGTGCAAGAATACCACTCCATGGATTTGGAGAATCAGAAGATACTTCCACATAGGAAGGAATATTCCATATTTGGTAGAGGTTGGTGGCCACTCATGCTTACATTGGCAATACTCATAAATTGTTTTATGTGTGATATATTCTCATGGAAGGCTAGCCTCCAAAAAACTTCCACCTTCATTAGAGCATGAGAAGTTGTAGGAAGAGTAGCAAAGGTAATATTGCAGCATCCTGATGTATGACTTTGGCATGGGTGATTTCAAAGAAGAGAGAAACAACATGACAAGTGCTTTACATGGTAGATCAACAACACTGTCATTATTCGATATTGACCCATATTGGAGATCCTAGCTGTTAGTGGAATATTCCATGGATATCTTTTCATGCAGGGTGCTTTATGGCCAATTATCAAATGGGGTATATGTAGTGAGGGATGGGTTCATCTATTTCCAGAGTAGGATATTCTTGACTAGGGCTTCTAATCTCAAGGAGAAACTACTAGATGTAGAATATGAGGGGTTTCTCTCCAAACCCATAGGTTTTATAAGAGCATACTGTACTATCCTGGAGTGATTCATTTGGGAAGGCTTCAAAGAGGAGATGCACCATCATATGAGGAGATGCATGGATTGTTTGGAGGATGAGGAGAGACATGACTCTTTGGTATAGTTATCACAACCACTTCCTTTCTCATTGGGAGAGAGAGGAGACCCATCTTTGAGCCACCTTACTATCTTGAACCAAGTACATGGTAAATATTGTATTTTTGTACATCATGATTTATTTACTATGTATTTTTACTTCCTTACCATTCATGTGCAGGGCATTTCTCCAAGAGGGGGCACTCTTTCTTCTATACTTCATGGTCTAATGAAGGCCATAAGTAGTATTGATGATGGCCACTCCCTGGGAGATATTAGGGAGATGATATCTTATTCAGGGTGTGCTCAATTTTCACCATACATCATACACCTTTTCCAAGAATGTGAGAATATTGGGGCAACAAGAAAGTGGTTGGTAAACCACCCATCATGCCATATTCTGATGGATTTAGGAGTAAAAATATGCTGGCTATGCTTGAGGGACCTGTTGGTGTCCCGTGTTTTGATATTTTGGCAAATCAAAAGACAAGGAAACATCAAAACCAATATTTAGAGTTCCAGGATCTAGTCCTCCTGTTCTCAGAGAGGAATCTCTCAAATGTTGGTTTGCAAAGCTTTATCTTGTGTGCTTTGAGTATTGGTTTTAGACTAGTTATTAAGTGCAGGTGTTTTTTTGTTTGTTTGGTTGAATTGATGCAACGGAAGATGAAAGATCCAGGAAAGATATTCAGAATGGAGAAACATCTGGTTCATTGGGCAATGGAGTCAAGAAGAGGTCATAACATACTCATTAATGGATATGGGATATCAGAGGGCAAATCTAACTTGGCCACGGGATCCTTTGGTTTTGGAATGAGATGGACATCAATGATTTGGAAGGAGAAATTTGATTCTCAATGAAGGGAATTTGAAAGCACAACTTGAACAATAAATAACCATTTGGTAGACAGGGCTAACCATAAATTCTACAAATCACACCTTTAAGCAAATAATGATTTCAAAACAACTTTTAAAATGAAATCTAAGATTCGGGGAACACCCTATTTCCTCAGAGAGTTTATTTTAAATGACTTAGAAAACATAAAAGATTCACTGATAATTGAAGTCATAGAAGAGGGAACACCTAACACATCTATGATCACAACTATAAAGACCTTTAAGACAACTTTTTAAGCAAGGACAAAGGGCAAGATCAGAATAGACCTCCTTGGCTCACTATAAACATAAATACTTCAAAGGGAGACTTCAATAACAGCCCTTAAGTGGCAACAGACAAGCAGGGAAAACCATAAGTCATGCTGAAACCAACTGTTCGAACTATTAAGGAAATAAACAAGCATGAGGAATAAAGAGAGAGATTAAAGACTCTAAAATACCTCAGCAGAAGAAAACATGAAACAATGAAGGATGAACAGGTCTAAGGTGCTTCCACGAGTCATTTCTTAGCCTAAAACTTTCAACCTACTGTAGTAAGATATTATGGAACAGAATGAAAACAGGAGAAAACATTAAACATTTCATAATACTTCGCCAACATCCAAGCTCATGGATCCAATGATAGAGCCTTCTTAGGAACAAGAATGCAACAACATCATCAATGCTTCCAAGACTTCAATTTGTTCTTCAACTTCAACAGACTATGTATTATTTCAGAGAGTTTCAATATTACAACTAGTGATCAACCAACCAACCCCTCACTCATCTTCTGCAGTATTATATATAGAAGAATGAGGAGGTGGAAAAGGATAAAATATCTTCTAAGTTCAATTAATACAGCGTGTTGTCTCTCAGCCTTTGAGGGGCTTAATAGAGAATATTTTTGATATTTCCCCTGTATTAATTGGTTTAAATTAACTATTAGGCTTTCTGGAAAGAATTTGTTGACTTGAAGGCTCCTCGTCATCCTTGCAATAACTTCTGCTGACAGTTTACAATAATTTCCTTTGGTTGAATTAACTGTTCAGCTGTATTGATGCAAAATATCTCCTGGTCTGGTAATAAATTCGGCCGTCTTTTGATTGATTTGAGGCTATAGGTGGCTTTGTGGTAGCTAGGGGATTCAATTAGCCCCTGATGTGGCAGCGTAGGCTCTCTGCCTGAGAAAACACTCATGATTTTCTTCAAACTTTGTTTAGCTGGGAGGATTATAATTTTAATAATAATTTGTTGGCCGTAATCCTAATAAAACTGTCTTCAAACTTCCATGTAGGTGCGTTTTGTGTTCGGCACTAATATCCTTTGATTTGTGATTGATTTGCTGTGTTTATTGTTATGCAGGGTTGTGTCGGGGCGATATAGCATCAATGCCTCTTGAAACACCGATGAAACGGGAATTTTAAACCCTGCAATGATTTTCTTTGATGAATCGAAGGGCGGAGGATCGTCACCCTCTGCCTCTGAATTTTCTTTAGACATAGCAGAAAAAATCATTAAACCCTACAAAATACGAACAAATATTATAAAATCCATGCATGTAAAGTTTTACTGCTTCAGAAGGCATGTGGAAGAAGCATGGCCATTGGATGGCATCATCCAATGGTCGAGATTGATCAGAGGAAATTTAAGGGAAGGCGGAAAAAGAATTTGAATCAGAGCCGTCGATTGCGCAGAAATCGATGGTCAGGAGCGGAGGTGATGGGACGATCGTGGGCCGTCGGATGGGATCAGTCCAAGCGATCAACGGCGGAAGATAGGCGTCAAGAACTTTAGAAAATGTGACTGGACATCAAAAATTTAATTAAACCATGTTGAATAAAATTCTCGGGCCCGGATTTGTTGACTGGACGAGAAACCATGGAGACCCACCCCAAAAATGTGCCGCGTGGACGCTGATGTGGCGCTGGGACCACCGGCTGCCGTTGTGGATGAGGGGACCGAGGCGATGGAGTATGGGCCATTGATCTGTAGATCAGATCGACAGTGGAAATTCATTAAATACCGCGACGTACCCTGAGTTATCACACGGGCATCTTTGGAGCGCGATCACCATCCGATGAGCAGCCTCAGATCGAACGGTGGACGTCAATATCGTGCCGGGTCCACATCTGATCTTTAATGCGCGATGAACGGAAGTTTCATGAATAGTGCTCAGGCCACGCGTCAAATGGTGTGTGGAACCACTGCAAAATAGAAGAAACCGCCGCGCGCTCAAAAACGGTGCGATGAATCCCGCGTGGTTTTGCGATGGTAAGTGGCTGGAGGGGACCACTGGAGTGATGAATTGCGCGCCGTCGATCTGCATATTAGATCGACGGTGGAGAGCGATTAGATTTTAAACTGGTGGAAAACCTTTAGGACATAATAAAACCGACAAATTAATATAAGCAAAGGTTTATACTTTGGGCGGAAATATTTATTTAAAGTGGATAGGTGCCCGGCTGTGGGGCCGTGGGTTATACGAAAAATCATATGACCGGGGTTTATGGAGGAAAGGTTAATCATGGTCAGGTGATGTGATAAGCACTTGGAAGGCTGTCGTTCAGTTCTAGCACCAAGACACATGGAGGGGAAGGGTTAAAGACTTAGCCCAAGGGGCTTAAGTCTATAATATATAGAAAACATGACTTTCATGGATTTTTAATGATTTTCAAAGGTTTTGAGCGTTTCGATAAGGCAAGAAGGAGTCTTAAACCTTATCAAAAGGGTTTTTTGATGAACGGAAAAGGGGAAAAATATGAAAATTAAGGATTTCATGGGAAAAGGACAGGCAAAGATGAGGTTAGTTTTGGAAGAAGGGGAAAAGGAAAATGGTGCTTGCAGCAGTGTTCTTTCTTGGAATCAGCAGGATTTCAAGATTTTAAAAATGGGCACAACAGTGAAGATTCAAGACAGAGGCATGAGGCCTTTTGAGAGTCTTCAAGAGCCAACACTTTTTAGCAGTAAAATATGTTCCTTGGAGACTCCAGAAATGTTTTACCCAGCATTTGGTATAAAAAAATTTATAGCTAGCTAACAGTGGCTCCACTTGGGGATGGTGCCTTCTTGAAGGCATCAAGAACTTCAGACTTGCATTCTCTGGGAGGCTGATCAGTTTCCTTATCCATTGGGCTACCTTTCTTTTGTAGATGATCTTCTTATGCTCTGAAACATATTAGCATCATGGATCAATAATAGAACCTCATCAATACAATCTTTATATCTACCCAATCCGACTGATCTAACATTTTTTCTTCATTAGAGTGCACTTGGATTGGAAAACTCTTTCACAACATTTTATTCTTTTGAAAGCAGGAAATCTAATTTATTTTTACTCCTTATTTCTCCATGGACTCAGATTAAATAGTTGAGCCCATATGTTTCTACCTAATCTACTGTCTGTTGTGATTTAACTGTCCAACAGACTTTATTCTCTAAATTCTACAACAGAATTTTAAAAAGCATTCAAGTCAGGATTGAACAGTCTGACTTGATGTTGGTCTATGGCGTAAAAACAAGCTGCACATAGACATTATTTTAACACAAAACTTTTTAAAACAAAGATGAAAGGCTTGAGATCTGAAATTTGAAAGCATTTCCTTCCTCTTTCCGGCAGCTCTGTTTTGACTCTTACTTGATCTGTCTTTCCTTTGCTAACTCGTTCAGTTTTTAAGCTATTCAGAACCAGATTTTACATCCTTTGACTCAGAATTTGAAACAGATTTGAGTCATTTTCTCTTTGAAACTTAGGTTCAGATTTTGAGCATGTTTGAACCTTTAATTTCTATCCTAAACTATTTACTGATAATCCAAGATTAAATAGTTTGGCAAATTGAATTCACTATCCTATCAGAAAAAAATTTAAAGCTAATTATTCAAGATTAGACAGTTTGACTAACTAGGAGTGTGTTTTTTTAGGAGTGGCATTTGAGCTTGCACACTTTCAGATTTGTTTCTCTTTTTGGTATGGGGATATACCTTTCTTGTTTTCACAATCTGCCCTCTTTTCTTTCTTTTTCTGTTTTTGTATTTTTGATTTTCATAACTTTGAACGCTATTTACAATGAAAAATAGAATTCTTTTAAAACTCAAGACTCTTGGCAGAAGTAATGCTTGAGCATCCTGCCATTGACAGGACCTCCATAGAGATCTTCTCCATTCGATTCTTTCAAGAAAAATGCATTGTGACCCCTTTCCACAAGTTCTCAAACTTGCCATGTTTTCCCTTCTCTTCTCTCCTTGAATCCCATTTAAGAACAATATTTCCAACTTGGAAATTTTTTGCCTTAGTCCTCTTATCAAATAGCTTCTTCATATTTTCTTGGACCAACTGTGTTCTTTCGTAAACTTCCTCTCTGGTCTGCTGTAAAAGGATGGTTTGGTTGATTCTTCTCTGCATATCATTCTCTTCAATTTGCACTTCTTGAAGGAGCTTCATGACTGGAACTCCCAATGAGGTGGGAAAAACTGCATCCATGCCATAAACTAACTCATAGGGGGACATATTTATTGATTTCTTTGTAGTTAACCTATCAGCCCATAAGGCATGAACCAGCTTACTGTGCCATGATTTTTGATTCTATTCCAACATTTTTTTAATGATATTGATGAGGCTCCTGTTGGAAGATTCAAGTAATCCATTTCCTTGGGGATAGTAAGCAGTGGAATGGCCCAAGGTTATGTGGTATTTGTAACAGAAATCAACCATCTTTTTAGACTTAAAAGCAGCGGCATTGTCTGTTATGATTTTTCTAGGACAACCAAATTTGGATAGGATATTTGTTTCAAGGAACTTAATAATGACAGAGTCATTAGCATTTCTGGAGGGTATAGCTTCTATCCACTTGGTAAAGAATTCATTGGCTGTGAGGATCCACTTATGTTGAGCTGAGGAGGATGGGTGAATTTCCCCAATGAAGTCTAAACCCCATTGTTGAAAAGGTGCCTCAACTCTGATGGGATGTAAGGGTAAGGGAAGGAGTTTTCTTTTGCCATCAAAGATTTGACACTTATGGCAAGACATGACCAAATTTTGAGTGTCTAGGAAAAGGGTAGGCCAATAGTAACCAATTTTGTTTGTTTTGGCCTTCCAGTAGAGGTGTCCTCCACATTCTCCATCATGCAATTCATGCATGTTTTTTCCTGCATCATCTTCAAGTAAACATTTAAGAAAAATTCCAACAGCGTTTTTCCAATATAATACTCCATCTAAGATGCAAAAACTCAAAGCTTTTTGTTTCAAAAATATAGCTTTAGTTTTAGATAGAGAAGGAGGGGTATTTAAATATAAAATCACATAAATAATGTCAGCATACCAAGGAGAATTTAGAAATGTTTCTTCAATAAAAGGAGCAGTAGATTCTTCTATTTCTTCCAACACATCTACCATGTTCATGTCTAGTGCTTGAAAGTTAGACTCAGCCATAAGTTTTGCTAATCCCTATCCTTTAACTTGTTTGGTGGGCCTGATTTCTAAGTCATATTCAAGAATAGTTGCAATCCATTTTCCCCTTTTACCATCAGGGTCTTGACTTAGAATGTCCTTGACAACAATATGTGGAACAAAATCAATTATGTGAGAGTGTAAAATATAGACCCTAAATTCCTTTAATGCTTTCACTAATTCTAAGGCTTGCTTCTCCATGATGTTATATTTGAGAGGAACATCTCTTAAGGCCCTACTAAAGAAATATATTGGTTGTTCTCACCCCAAATCACTCTTTTGAAGTAAAATTGTAGCTATTGTATGTTCAGATGCAAAAGAAAAGATGTAAAAGTCTTTGGTAAAATCTGGACTAATCAGGACTGGTGCTTGAGTAAGAGATTTTTTGACCAGTTCGAATGATTGTTTAGTTGGTAAATTCCATTTTATACCGACATATTTCTTAAGCATGTTTGTAATGTTTTTTAATAGCTCAACAAGGTTGGGGATGAGCCTCCTCAGAAATTTAATCTTTGCAATGAAAGATTGCAACTTTTTGAGGCCTCTTGGATGGTTGATCTGCAATATACCATCTATCCTTGTAGGGTTTATTTTGATTCCCTCTTCCGAAATCATATGGCCAAGAAGTTTACCTTCTTGGAGACCAAAGAGTGTCTTCATGGGATTCAATGACAAACCAAATTTCCTACACTTCTCAAAAACTTTTCTTAGGTGAATCAAATGTTCTTCATCAATTTTTGAGAAAACAATTATGTCATCAAGGTAAATGATTATGAAATAGACAATATCTTCAGAAAAGGCTATGTCCACGGCCCTTTGGAAGGTGGCCCCTGCATTCATTAATCCAAAAGGCATTTTCACATACATAAAGGTACCCCAAGGTGTAGTGAAAGCAGTTTTGATTTGATCACTTGGGAGCACTGACACCTGGTTGTAACCTGAGAACCCATCTAAGAGGGATATTCTTTTGGACCCAACTACCCTTTGAAGTATATGGTCCATTTTGGGTAAGGGGTAGTTGTCTTTTAAAGAGGCTTTGTTTAAATTTCTAAAGTCAATACAGAGCTTGATTTCCCTTGTTTTCTTTCTAACAGAAACTAAGTTTGATACCCACTCTGAATATCTAATTGGTATAATGATCCCGGATGCATGCATATTTTCAATTTTTTCCTTAACTAAAGGTAATAAAATAGGGTTTATCCTCCTTAGTTTTTGTTTAAAAGGCTTTTGATTTTCCTTCAAAGGGATCTTATGCTGGATGATGTTGGTATCATACGATTTTAGGTCCTTGTATCCCCAAGAAAAAACATCTTTAAACTCTTTGAATAGCTCTATGTACTGAATTTTTATGTGAGCTAGGAGAGTGCTGGATATTTTGATCATCTTGGGTTCTGCTAGACTGCCTATGTTATGTTCTTCTACGTTCGTTTCCACAGGCTCGATTCTTGGTTCTTTGGCTACATCGTTAAAATCAAAAAGTTGTTATAAAGGTGCTAGACCTCTTGGAATTTTATCATTTTTGCATTGTAAAACTTCCAAGTCTTCTTGGTCTATGTTGTCAATTGTCTCTGCTTCAAAAGGATTTTCATAATGATTTATATCAGCAGTATATGTTCTTTCAGCTTCTGGGATTTGTTCAATATACAAACAATTTTCTTTATGGCTGGTCTCTAATATTTTTATGCTGAAATCATTTTTCTGATTTTAAGAAATCATCTATGTGTTTGTCGGAATCAAACACTTGCCAGTGATCTTCGTTATCAGGCATAGCAGGCCTGTGTTTTACCTTCACACTAAGTTGTTCATTTATTTCAGGTATTTGGCAATTGCTGGCATTGAAAGCGAGTTCATTTGCTAGATGATTTAGTGCTCTTGGAATGAAAATAAGTTCATACTTTTCAAAGGTTTTCAATAGATCAAGGGCAGCATTCCGATATTCCCTAAGCCTTGTATTTCTAGCTGAGTATTCTCCTTTGATCTGTCTTATGACAAGTTCAGAATCCCCTAATATTGATATCCTTTGGGCTTCTAACTGTTTAAGCAATTGTAAGCCTAGGAGAAGCGCTTCATACTCAGCAATATTGTTAGTGCATGGGAAATCCAACTTATATGAAAAACTCTGATTTGTATTTTGAATCCACACACCTACTCCTGCACTTGTTTTATTACAAGATCCATCAAAGTTTATTGTCCAAAGTATGCCATCCTTAATTTCATTCTCTTGTTGCTGTTGATTGTCAATGTTTTGAATTTGATTCGAGGGAAGATTTGATTGTTCTGGTGAACTGATTTGGTCTATGTTTTCCTTATCTTGTTGAGTAATTTAATCTTCGTTACATAAGATAAAGGAATCTAAACTTGATTGAATAGAATATATTGGAGAGTTGTTTGGTTTGTCTATGTTGCTGACCATGTACTTCATGTGGGATTCCTTGTATAGTCTTCTGTTTTCGTTAAAAACAAGGATGGTGGCATAAGACATGTCCATTTGAAGGCTTCACTGAAGTTTGGCTCCCCAAGATCTTGATAAGAGCATGCCATACTTAGGGGGAATTTCAGCTACCACTATGTCCATGACTAAACTCTTAGCATGGATTTGGGCTAAGTTAACACACAAATATTTGATTAAACCCAAACACTTGACTCTGCTTGAGTCAAAGGAATACATATCTTTGTATGGTTTAGTAATTTCTAAGCCTAAGCTTTCCATCACTACCTTGCGAATTAGATTGTGTGTAGCTCCTGAGTCTAACATGGCATTGTGTAAAATTTTCTCATGTATGTTCAAGCTAACATAGAAGGGAGGGACAACCCCCTCTTGGTATTTTCCTTCAACTTCTAGACCAAACAACAACTCAGGTTTGTCATCTGTCAAGTTTAAGGTGTCAGTATCACTTCCTAAGTTCAAAGCTTTCAAAACTTGGTTTTTGTACACTTCTTGGGTTACTAGTTCAGCTAGGGGAATGGTAATTTTTATCTTAGCAATCTCTCCCTCAAGGCTGAAAGGAAAAATTGACTTGTTCATATTTACATATGTCTTTTCAATTGAATTATTTTCAACAATTTTGATTTGCTGAACTATGTTTGGACTGGTAATTGGGACAGTTTTATTAGGACCACTAGCTAAAGTGCTAGGGGTACTCTGTTCAAAATTTGACTATACACTTTTGTCTTTGTTTATGTCTGGTTTCTTGGTAAAAATTTTGGTTTTTTCTGCTGTCTTTTTGGGTTGAGCTTCTATGTTTTTCTTGACAGTAGAATTAGTTTTTTTCTCCTTTGAATTACCTATGTTACCCTTGCTCCTAAGATCATATTGTTTGTGTACCTCCATGATTGCATTTTCAAACCCCAATCTATAGTCATCAAAATATTCATAGGTGTTTGTACTTTGATCAGAAAAGAAACCTTGTTCTTCCTCAGTGAGGAAAAAATCATCCCCACTATCTGATCCAATCAATTTTACCTAAGATTCTCCCAACCTTTCCATCTCTCTATCTTCCTCATATTGATCTACATAGTTCTGCTGGAAGGGAGGTCTAATCTGTTGGTCACTTTATTTTGGCTTATCTTGATTGTTTTCTCTTCTATAATTCTGATTCCTATTTCTGTTTTGGTTATTTTGAGGTTCTCTTGGTGGCACTCTATCATTTAAGTTTATCTTTTCAAGCATCATCTCCATCACCTTCACTAGGTTGTCAATTTTTGTGTCAGAATTTGAGGTTGAGGGTATTAGGTCATCTTTATAAGTTACCCTCTTCTATGATCTCAACCTATTTCTTTTCTCAATTATATTTTCTTCTACGCTCACAGCTCCTTTCTGCATGTCTTCTAAGGTTAAGTAATCCCTCTCCCTTAACTGATACATCATGTCAACATCAAGGCCTTCAGGATATCTTACTAAGGCCATGCCTTGAGGAGGTTTCATGTGAGGTGGAAGAGCATTGTAAACGCTATTGAACCTAATGGAGTAATCATGAACACTCTCCCCTTGATTTCTCTTGGGGTTTCTATACTCTGCTAGTATTTGGAGAGGATTCCTTTTGAGTTCCCATTTGTTGATGAATGTTTGATGCAAGGTAGGGATATCATTTATGCTGTTAGGAGGTAAGTTTTTAAACCATTTCTTTACATCTCCTCCTAAACTTTGGGCGAAGATCCTCATCTTCACAGTTTATTCTTCTATCTCCATGTAATCAAAAGCATCTGCCATCCTATCTACATGTTGTTGAGTTGTTGTAGACTCTTTTGTGGTGAAATGAGGGATTTTGGATTGGTAATCATTTGGTAGGGGAAGTAGAGGTTGTGGTAACACTAATGGGGCATACCATGTTGCCATGGCTGGCAATAAGGGTGGATTTACAAAAGTGAAAGTGGGCTGAAAGGGAGTGAAAGTGGGCTGAAAGGGAGTGTTTTGAATAGTGGTAGTATGAATTGGAGTGGAAGAAATACTTGGGCCAGCAAATTGATTTTGAGCAGACTTGTTATGGAAAAGACTAAAGTGATGAAGAACCTGGGAATCAGGAGGAGTGGAAGGTGAGGCTTCTCTACTAAAGCTTTGTTGCAAATTGCAATGTCAAGATTAGTTTGGTTTAAATCACCTTGAGATATAGTTCTAAAGATGTTCTTTGTATGATGTAAATCAAAGTGTGAATCCTCTAAGACAACAAGGCTTTCAGGGACAGAATTTGTTCTTAAGAGGCTCCTGTTAGCATCTGATTTTCCAGAGTTATAAGTCTGCCACAGAATTCTCTCAGGATTGTCAATGATTAAAAGAGGATTTGGGTCTAGATGGGATCTAGTGTTGATCCTATGTGAAGCCAGACTGTTTTTCAAAAATGAGAGAGGTGGGGGTTTTTAGGGACTGTTTTTGGAAGCTTCACCTCTCATGATGTTTTGTCTAGTATGGGACTAGGCTTCTAAATTTCTTCAAGGCTAGTTAACACATTCCTAAAGAGATTTGGGAACCTAGATGAGTAATAGGCCTACTGGGGCTAGTGGAGTCGCCAGGTGGAAACTTTTTAGCTTTTATGAAGGTAAGATATTGGATGGTTCCACCACCATGTTTATTATGAAGCCAAACTGAAATGTTTTGGGTTTTTTTGAGTTATTTCGGTCTTACCGGTTACGAGAGTGTCCTAAATCTGATTTAACACTTAGCTAGGGTGTCAAACATATAGAGTTTACTCTTATGGCGTGGTAACTGCAAACTTCAAGGTTTGATAAGGTTTAATGAGAATCCTAAGGGTTACTTAGTTTTTCACTGATTCAATCAAGTCCTATCATGATTACCATTTTTCACATAGTGATTGAAGAAGGTTACTTATGTTATACTGGATAGTGAATGTTTTAATTTTGAAGATTTTACTCAGCGTCCCACCGTGATAGCCATTATGTTGGTGTCCCGTGTTTTGATAGTTTGGAAAATCAAAAGAAAAGGAAACATCAGAACCAATCTTTATAGTTCTAGGATCTAGTCCTCCTATTCTCAGAGAGGTATCTCTCAAATGTTTGTTTGCAAAGGTTTATCTTGTGTGCTTTGAGTATTGGTTTTAGACTAGTTATTAAGTGCAGGTGTTTGTTTGTTTGTTTGGTTGAATTGATACAGCATAACATGAAAGATCTAGGAAAGATATTCAGAATAAAGAAACATCTGGTTCATTACGCAATGGAGTCAAGAAAAGGTCATAACATACTCATTAATGGATATGGGATATCAGAGGGAAAATCTAACTTGGCCGCAGGATCCTTTGGTTTTGGAATGAGATGGACATCAATGATTTGGAAGGAGAAATTTGATTCTCAACGAAGGGAATTTGAAAGCACAACTTGAACAATAAAGAGCCATTTGGTAGACAGGAATAACCATAAATTCTACAAATCACACCTTTAAGCAAATAATGATTTCAAAACAACTTTTAAAATGAAATCTAAGATTCGAGGAACACCCTATTTCCTCAGAGATTTTATTTTAAATGACTTAGAAAACATAAAATATTCACTGATAATTGCAGCCATAGAAGAGGGAACACCTAACATATCTATGATCACAACTATAAAGACCTTTAAGACAACTGTTTAAGCAAGGACAAAGGGAAAGATCAGAACAGACCTCCTTGGCTCACTATAAATAGAAATACTTCAAAGGGAGACTTCAATAACAGCCCTTAAGTGGCAACAGACAAGCAGGGTAAACCATAATTCATGCTGAAACCAACTGTTCGAAATATTAAGGAAATAAACAAGCATGAGGACTAAAGAGAGAGATTAAAGACTCTAAAATACCTCAGTAGAAGAAAACATGAAACAGTGAAGAATGAACAGGTCGAAGGTGCTTCCAGGAGTCATTTCTTAGCCTAAAACGTTCAACCTACTGTAGTAAGATATTATGGAACATAATGAAAACAGGAGAAAACATTAAATAGTTCAGAATACTTCACCAACAGACAAGCTCATGGATCCAATGATAGAGCCTTCTCAGGAACAAGAATGCAACAACATCATCAAGGCTTCCAAGACTTCAATTTTTTCTTCAACTTCAACAGACTATGTATTATTTCAGAGAGTTTCAATATTAAAACTAGTGATCAACCAACCAACCCCTCACTCATCTTCTGTAGTAGTATATATAGAAGAATGAGGAGGTGGAAAAGGATAAAATATCTTCTAAGTTCAATTAATACAGTTTGTTGTCTCTCGGCCTTTGAGGGGCTTAATAAATAAGATTTTTTATATTTCCCCTATATTAATTGGTTTACATTAACTATTAGGCTTGCTGGAAAGAATTTGTTTACTTGAAGGCTCCTCGTCATCCTTGCAATAACTTCTGCTGACAGTTTACAATAAGTTCCTTTGGTTGAATTAACTGTTCAGCTATATTGATGAAAAATATCTCCCGGTCTGGTAATAACTTCGGCCTTCTTTTGATTGATTTGAGGCTGTAGGTGGCTCTGTGGTAGCTAGGGGATTCAATTAGCCCCTGATGTGGTAGCGTAGGCTCTCTGCCTGATGAAACAATCATGATTTTCTTCAAACTGTGTTTAGTTGGGAGGATTAGACTTTTAATAATCATTTGTTGGACGTAATCCTAATAAAATTGTCTTCAAACTTCCATGCAGGTGCGTTTTGTGTTCGGCACTGATATCCTTTTATTTGTGATTGACTTGCTATTTTTATTGTTATGCAGGGTTGTGCAGGGGAGATATAGCATCAATGCCTCATGAAACACTGATGAAACAGGAATTTTAAACCCTGCAATTATTTTCTTTGATGAATCGAAGGCGAGAGGATCGTCACCCTCTGCCTCTGAATTTTCTTCATACATAGCAGAAAAATCATTAAACCCTGCAAAATATGAACAAATATTATAAAATCCATGCATGTACAGGTTTACTGCTTCAGAATTCATGTGGAAGAAGCATGGACGTTGGATGGCATCATCCAACGGTCGAGATTGATCAGAGGAAATTGAAGGGAAGGCGGAAAAAGAATTTGAATCAGAGTCGTCGATTGCGTAGAAATCGACAGTCAGGAGCAGAGGTGATGGGACGATCGTGGGCCGTTGGATGGGATCGGTCCAAGTGATCAACGGCGGAAGATACGCATCAAAAACTTTAGAAAATGTGACCGAACATCAAAACTTTAATTAAACCATGTTGAATAAAATTCCTGGGCCCGGATTTGCTGACTGGATGAGAAACCATGGAGACTCGCCCCAAAAATGTGCCGCGTGGACGTTGATGTGGCGCTGGGACCACCGGCTGCCGCTGTGGATGAGGGGACCGGGGTGATGGAGTATGGGCCGTCAATCTACAGATCAGATTGACGGTGGAAATTCATTAAATACCGCGTCGTACCCTGAGTTATCGCACGAGCATCTTTGGAGCACGATCACCGTCCGATGAGTGGCCTCAGATCGGACGGTGGACGTCAATATCATGTCGATTCCACGTTCGATCTTTAACATGAGATGAACGGTGGTTTCATGAACAGTGCTCAGGCCACGCATCAAATGGTGTGTGGAATCGCTGCGAAATAGAAGAAACCGCGGCGCGCTCAAAAACGGTGCGATGAATCCCGCGTGGTTTTGTGATGGTAAGTGGCTGGCGGGGACCACCGGGGTGATGAATTTCACGCCGTCGATCTACAGATCAGATCGACGGTGGAGAGTGATTATATTTTAAATAGATGGAAAACCTTTAGGACATAATAAAACCGAAAAATTAATATAACCAAAGGTTTATACTTTGGGTGGAAATATTTATTTAAAGTGGATAGGCGCCCGACTGTGGGGCCGTGGGTTATATGGAAAATCATATGACCGAGGTTTATGGAGGAAAGGCTAATCATGGTCAGGTGATGCGATAAGCGCTTGGAAGGCTGGCGTTTTGTTCTAGCACCAAGACACATGGAGGGGAAGGGTTAAAGACTTATCCCAAGGGGCTTAAGTCTATAATATATAGAAAAAATGACTTTCATGGATTTTTAATGATTTTCAAAGGTTTTGAGGGTTTCGATAAGGCAAGAAGGAGTCTTAAACCTTATCAAAAGGGTTTTTTGATGAAAGGAAAAGGGGAAAAATATGAAAATGAAGGATTTCATGGGAAAAGGACAGGCAAAGATGAGGTTATTTTTGGAAGAAGGGGAAAAGGAAAATGGTGCTTGTAGCAGTGTTCTTTCTTGGGAATCAGCAGGATTTCAAGATGGTAAAATGGGCACAGCAGTGAAGATTCAAGACAGAGGCATGAGGCCTTTTGAGAGTCTTCAAGAGCCAACACTTTTTACTAGTAAAATTTGTTCCTTGGAGACTCCAGAAATGTTTTAGCCAGCATTTGGTATAACAAACTTTATAGTTGGCTAACAAGACCATTGTCCTTCTCCATTACTACACATGGCAGCTTGCATGACTTTGATTGTGATCCCATATGTTGATGATGTTCTTATTATTGTTGGGGACATGATTGGAGGGATGACAAATTGGTTGGAGGTGTCCATTGGGAATAAGTCCTCCCACACTTCTTCATTATTCAAGGGGAGCATGGGAAATTATATGGTTGTTACAGTATATCATTTTTTTCCTTATGAAGTGAGCCATATGATCCACTTGAGTCTTTGGGATGAGCCTATCATGAGCAAGTGGGAGGCGTTTTTCTATGAATTATGATTCTGGAGGGTCATTCATTTTATATGGATGATAGCTTGGAGGATGGAGCTTCACATGGGGATGAAGATTCCATACATTTTTCAGATATATCCTTGCGGGTGCTTGAGGACAAGCAACATTTGGGAGGGAAGGATTGTAATATTCCTAAATTATCATGCAGCTAATTGGAATATTAAAATCTAATTTTTCTTCTTAGTTAGAAGAATAAGAGGGTAGGGACACCCATAAATCTCCTTAGTAGCAATAAAACCACTCCAAATGTGAATGGAGGGCATAAAAATAGCTGGATAAATCTCCCCCATGTGTGAACAAGGGATGAAGCATGTGGAATGGGTTAACTTTGACCAAATCAATAGCGCTGGTATGGAAGTAGTGGACATTCAATGAGGGACAACACAGTTTTGGAGGGAGATCCTTTGCATGGAAGTAAGTGCCTTTAATGAGTGCGGCCAAGGGTGAGGAAGATAACCAAGAATATAAGGAAGGGGATGGAATCCATTGTGAGGATGTTTTTTTATTATTATTTGATTGTGGTTTGTTAAGACTTTTGGCTCCCTTCAGCCGTTTAGCTAAGATTGCAGTGTTGTTTAGCACAAGAGTGTTCCTGAGTGAGAATCCCTCATCCTCAGGGGAATTAGAGTGCCTGCTCAGGAGAAGTTCTTGAGAAATATTTCCACATTCTGGCATTTTTCCAAGCTACAAATTTATTCTACAACACATATTCTATTTAGTTAAGTGCTGAGTTGTAGGGTGGAGTAGTGGAGGATTTCATTGGGCCATTTCTGAGCTTGTGTTTCAGTGGAGGAAGGTTTCCATCCATTGGAAGATAAGTAAGGAAGGTCCCAGGGCTTCTTAAAATATTTTGGTAGCAGGCCAAGTCACCATCATCCCCTGCAATGCAATTCCAATCCATGACTGCATTATTTTATTGAGGAGTTGCAAGGGTAAGTTCAGTGCTCCAGTTGGAGTGTTTGCTTTTGAGTGGAGGGATCATCCATACACTTGAAGATTAATTTGGAGGAGTTCCTTTTAGATCTACATCAGATTCAGCCACCTCCTTTCAGGTGCCTAGTTGCAGAGTTTATTCAGCCCTAGGGCTGCATTCTGACATTCTGATATTTTGCGTATTTCCGGAAACCCTTCCTGGGTTATCTAGGAAATGTGTATGGGAGAATAGATCTCCATTTTTTCCCTTGTATGAGCATGATATTTTCAGATCCATTTATTTATAATGTTCAACTACAGTATTAGCCACTTAAACTATGCTGTCTTGGCTTCAGCATATTGTGTAGTAGAGGTATTTCATGTATTGGTGCTCTTAGGGATTGGAGGCTTATCTTGCCTAGCTTGAGGGACTTGATCCCCAAGATATTGTACTTACTTTCTTGCTGTTACACATAATACCATGGATCTATCTTTGGCTCATGATTGATGTATTTTTATTTGATGCTATTTTCCATTATTGTGAGCTATATTGTTGCTTTTCCCATTTGGAAATATTACAGAGTTAAGAGAACCCAAGGAATATCATGATTCTTGAATCTGAGGGACAATGGGAAGTGGCTGGACCCTCGATCACCTCGCCATATGTGAAAAAGCCCTTAAATATCAAGCAGGTGAATATTGGATCTGACGAACAACCTAAGTTGGCAAATATTGGAGACTACTGTGATGATGATACAATAGGCAAAGTTGCTAAGTTGCTAACATAATATCAATATTTTTTCCCTACAAAGTTCTCAGAGCTGAAAGGAAAAATTGGGGAACTGGGAGTTATGAAGATCACATTGAAACCTGATGCATGCCCATTGAAACAATTCCTGGTAAAGTTGAACCAAAGATATAAGCATAAGGTGAAAGAAGAGTTGGAAAAAGTGGTTGTTGCAGGCATCATTGAACTTGTAGAAGAGTCTAACTAGGTAAGTCCAATGGTAGTGAAAGATAAGAAGACCAAGGGAGAAATAAAGATCTGTGTAGATCTATGCAAACTGAATGATGCTTGTGTGCATGATCCCTTCCCTATTCCATTCTCTGATGAAATCCTGGATAATGTTGGAGACCAAGAATAATATTCCTTCACAGATGGGTTTTCAGGATATTATCATATCCGGATTGCGCCAGAAGATCGGAGTAAGACAACCTTTGCTACTGAATGGGAATCCTTCCAATATACAGTCACGCCCTTTGGATTGAAGAATGATCCTACCATTTTCTCTCGTGCATTATTTTCCAATTTCAAAGAATTTATCCACAAGTTTTTGGAGGTATATTTTGATGATTGCACTGTATTTGGGTTGTTGAAGAAGCATGTCTCAAACCTACACTTAATGCTGGATACATGAACGAAGTACTAGATTTCCTTGAATTTGAAGAAGTGTATATTCTATGTACCATTTGGAATATTTTTGGGACACATTCTCTGCCAGCAAGGGTTGATGGTAGATCCTGCAAAGATTGCAGTAATAGTTAATCTTGAGATACCTAAGAATGTGAAGCAACTGTGCTCAATACTGGGGCATACTGGGTATTATAGGAAAATTATTTAGGGCTATGCACTAATAACTGTGCCATGGAAAATATGCTCAAGAAGGATGCAACGTTATGTCGAGATGAGGATTGTCAGAAGAGCTTTGAGTTGCTGAAGGAAAATATAGTCACTCTTCCCATCTTGGTCTTCCTAGATTGGTCAAATGTGTTTCATGTACACGTGGATGCCTCATATATTGCGCTTGGAGATACATTAGCATAGCGAGGAGCGGGAGAGATTGATCACCCAATTGGCTATGAAAGACAAAAAATTTCAAGCATGGATCAAAATTACTCAACCAGGGAAAGAGAAGGACTAACAATGGTGTATGTGCTACAGAAATTTTTCCACTATCTGTTAGGACTCTCTTTCAAGATGTTCATTAATCATTCTTCTTTGAAGTACCTGGTCAATAAGCCTCTATTTGGGGGGAATATTTGTAGGTGGTTGTTGTTATTCCAATAATATGACTTTCAGATTATGGTAAAACCAGGAAGACTAAATGATGGGCCAGATCATTTGTCGCACATTGTAACTAGGGAGGAACCTACAAATTTGAAATATGGATTTCCAATTGCCTAGTTTTTTGCGATAAAGGTGGTTGATGCCAATTTCCCTAATATCATTTAGTTTCTGACTACTAAACGCGCGCTTGAAAAATATACACTTTAACAGAAGAAAGAGCTCGTAGCGTGCACAGTGGACTTCGCCATTATTGTTGGAAAATTGTACAAAATGGGTGTAGATGAAGTTTTTCGAAAATATGTTCTGGAATATGAAAGACGCAGGATCCTAGATGAAGCTCATGGAGGGGTTACTGATGGTCATTATGCAGGTAAGGCAACTGCGCAAAAGATTTTATGAGCTGGGTTATGGTGGCCCATAGTACACAATGATGCCTATGTGCATTTCCATGAATGCGATGTATGCGAGAGGATGAGAAAGCCCTCATGTAGAGACAATATGCCCTTGCACACACAGATGGTGTTGCAAACATTTTAAGAATGGGCTATCAACTTTGTTAGACCTATCAATCCTCTAAGAAAGAAGAGTGGTGCGCACTACATTATAACTACAATGGATTATGTAACTAGATGGGATGAAGCTAAACCAGTGAAGGATTGTACTGCAGATACATCTCCATAGTACATATTTGAGAATATTGTGACTCAGTTTTGGTTGTCCTAAGATTCTTATAAGTGATGAGTGTACGCATTTTTTAAATGAAATAATTGAAGCGTTGAAAGAATAATTCAAGATTCATCATCATAAAATCTCTCCCTATCATCCCCAGGAAAATGGCGTGGTTGAAGCCTTCAATAAGATCTTGGAGACTACGTGGACCAAGGTGTGCAATGCTAAATGAAATTATTTTTATGAGCGCATACCTACAGTTCTCTAGGCATATAGGACCACCTGCAATAAGTTGACTGGAAGGACACCTTTCAGGATGGTCTATAGGCAAGAAGCTGTGTTGTCAATGAAGTTCATTGTTCCTACTCTGCGCATTGCAGCATTCACCAATATGGCTAAAGAAAACTCTATGGAAGAGCGATTTTTGCAGTTGGTTGCCCTGAAGAAGATCGAATTATTGCAATTTATCACCAGCAAGTTCAAAAGGTGTGTGAAAAAGCATGTCATGATAGGCACATCAGGAAAAAGGTGTTCAAGGAAGATGATTTGGTATTATTATATGACAACAAGTTTGCGCGCCACCCAGGTAAGTTGAATATGCATTGGTTAGGGCCTTATGTTGTTAAGGAAATCACTGATGGGGGTGGAGTGCACCTGGCCACATTGAGTGGAGAATACCTTCCTAGGTATGTCAATGGAAGCCGTCTGAATTTGTAAAAGGATGACCCTGTGCCTACCAAATGACTATATGGCTGGAGTATTAGAACTGTGCAGATGGGATGGTGGATGCACAGAAAGGTGTGACATGTGCATAGTAGTTGCGCGAGGAGATTGACTGGGTCACAAAAGTGTCAAAAACTAGTTGTTGGAATAGTAAATATGGAAAAGACAACTTTATTACCGTTTATGGGAGCATCTAGGTTACATTTAATGAAGGTATTTTTCCAGATTTGGGACCTTTTTTTCATTTATGGAGACACATTCATGTCGAAGGAGCTGTTGAATACATGCCACAAGTATAAATATGACCTATGGGGTCGAAATAGTTCTCTTTTATATCTGAGTGAATTATTTGTTTTGAGCTCCCTGATTGCCGTTACATACTTTATGTCTATGTCTAGTTTGGATCTGGGATTCAGGGAAGAGCTGCACCATGTAGGGTTGGGATACGTAATTCCAGGCAGTATGACCCTATTGTCGAAACTCTTGTGCCCACAAAGTCTAATAAGGGGCAGTACTTGTCATTTTTCTCTTCAGACAATTGAGCTCACTCCAAATGGATCAAGGAAGCATTTTATTTCATTATAAATAGTTGTGAATATTGGTTAGATTTATATGTTGAGTTATAATCTTGATTGTTTATAGGTCTTGTGAAACATTACAAAGAGACCTCCTAAAAGGAAGCTTAGTGTTTTCTTACCTATAACAACTAAGTCATGTAACTCATCTTAATGATTTTGATAGTTTTATATGCTTTATTGTTTTCATTAGTGTTAGAAAATTATAAAGGTGGAAATATTTTCTTATTCACGATAATTACTTGCGATGTTTCTCATTATTACGATTCTTTATATCTTCTTTGTTTTAGTTCATCAAGCAATTACCAAAGAAACAACACATAAAATAATAGACAGTAGATGTAGGCATTATGTCAGGGAAAAACCCCCCTCGATGGGAAAAACCAGTCAAGATAATTCTTTCGTTCAATGCTATTCTTTGAGACTCTTCACCCTAGACATATACCAAACTTTCCCTCCACACCAAGTCATCCTCCCAAATCTTCAACCCTTTTCCAGCAACTTTGACTAGGAAGCAACTTCTAGCGGCAAATGACTTCCTATAGTAGAAAAACTTGGAAGACTTCAATCTCCCAATCTAGGGCACGAAAAAGAGAGAGAGAGAGGCACCAAATTTTCATTTTTATTCTTCTCCTTAGACTTCCCAAAACTTGCATTTATTTCGGCTTCTCGGAGACAAATTTCAAACTTTTCCCAGCTATAAGAGATATCAAACTTGTTGTGAGAGAGTATACTACAAATGAATTTCATTTCCTTCCTTTTATAGCCTCCAAGTGAGGTCTAGTAGGTGTCTCTTAGGCGAAATGATTCCCTTTAGACCGACTTCGTGTGGAGGTCACATAATTCATATTTTACTCAATATCAAAACTTTTAACATGATTCGAAAGCCCACGAAGGGTCTCTTTAAATGTACAATGACTCTATTAACTCAGAATAAATTGTATAAGTCCTCAACGGGGAATTTGACCTAAAACATGGTGACCCAATAATGAAACCCTTGCTTTAATAAGTCATACTTATAATAATAATAACAATTATTTTATTTATTATTTTTTCAAGTATAATACAATATGACTCAAGTACATTAAATGAAGACAAAACCTAGTTACATTTTACAACACTCCCTCTTAACTAGGTAGGTATTTGTCATATACACATACAATGGAATATCTCACACTATATGAACATTGAAGAAATTTAGGCACCACAATGCCATCGACTAGATTCCTTACCAAGGTAATTTATCCATTGGTCTCTCAATGATTTAGGCACTGTAGTGCCACAGACTAGATTCCTGACCAAGGAAATATATCCATGTGGGACTAAGATGGAATCAAGCTTTCAGTCGCTTTAGGTACCATCAGGCTTACATTCTAAAAATCAACCCCGAGACCTAGATGTGTATCAATGGTCAAAGCTCTATGACCCATGCCACCCTCCCTACTTTGGGACCTAGGATTAAACACAAAGTGTTGGCCATATGTCCTCCCAGGCAATGCTTCACTTTCAAATCCTCAACGTCCCTTGATCCAGCAGATCATGGATGACCAATCTCTCACAATCAAACTGATTGGTAACTAGCATGATATCAAATCCTTCAAGAGATTTTCTTATACAAACATAACCCCAATCAATAATACTTTCACATGTACATAAAAGAATACAAACCTTCGGGGTCTTTTATACAACTTGATGTTTCTTCTCAACTTCTCATAATAGGACTATAAACTGAATCTTTGATAGAATATTCCTTTATGATACACTTTCCTTCTACTACTTTTCATGCAACAACATATCCTCCAAAATTCACTTATTCAATAAAAACCAATTTAAGCCCTCCCTCTTAACCAGGGAGCATATCTTTATCTAGACTCCCTCTTAACATTAGGGATATTAGCTTCTTCATCGAAGAATATTTCGTGGCTTCCAACCATTTCATGAGAGTTTTCATCATTGTCATCATGCTTGTCACATAAACGGGCATCTTAACCATACTAGTGATTGTGTACCTGCATAAGTTAGATAGAAAGTACAACCAAATCTATAGAAGCATGAAGTTAGACATATCAAAATCATAGAAGCATTTCAATTTTATACATATCCTATACCCAAACTTAGTTACAAATAAGAGATATATAATCTTCAACATTTTTCTAGGGACCTTGCCAGAAACCCTAGACTTTCATTCTATCTGAGGGTTCAATGTTTCTTTAAAAGGTGTAACACACCCTAATATAACATATAGAAAACCCTAGAAACAATTAAATATAGATCTACAAGATAACTTCCATAATTCTTATGTTAGACTTTCCACTAGAGATTTATACAAATCCTATATTTCATACAAGAGAACCAATCAAAGTTATCATGGCTTAGTCATCAATATGACCAACTTCTACTACAGTTAGATTTCATAAATCTTACACAAATCTCAAATCATCATATTTTCATTATCCATCTGTTATTTTCACTCCTACCAAGGTTCAACTTCAAAACCCTAGAATTTCATTCTCACAACCTCAACAATATATCTCAGATTGTATATCACACATACTAGAGAATTTAACTACTACTAGGGTTTAGCTACAAAACCCTCGATTTCCAAATAACATCATCCTAGAATCTCATACAGGGATTTATATTAAATCCTAAGACTCATGACCATCAATAGCTAGGTCAACACATGTATCTAGGAATTCATTATAATGCAAAGGCCTATCATATGTTAGACAACATTAATACATTATACATACACTGACCTAGACCAAGCTATGGTTTCAACCAAAAAGTACACATATTCATATAACTAGGGTTTCATGCAAAGGTATTTCAGATCATAGTCAAACCCAACTTCACAATATATCAATAACAAATTTGATAGACTAGGGTTTGATCATACAAACACACACATACCAAGGAAATCATATTTCTAAGACATTATAAGTGTCTTGTTTACACATACACCAAACCCTAATGAGTTATGATTTCAAAATAGGAACATAGAAAACCCAAGATTACCAACATTTCAAAGGTTCGAGATTTTAGACCTTATCATTCAACCCTAACATTAAGGTTTTCCTGATCATACCAAAATCCTAAATATGACATCATCAATAAAACTTCAAATAACATTTCACAATATGCCTAAGTAATTTTAGAGTTTCATACATTCACCTTATCATACCCTTTAGTTAGGGTTTTCCAGAACCTGTCCGGGGTTCTACAAAATCAGATATGAGTGGGGTGGGTAGATTTATCAAGTGATGAATCACCCAAAATAAGAATCAATATGATTCATTATAGCTATAAACAACAATGTTAGTAATCGATTTTCAAATGAATGAACATTTATCTTAAAGAATTCAATGTATTTAAGCACACCTTTGTTTCTTGAAAACCCTTCTCTTGAGAGGTCCTCCTTCATACTTCTTGAGAATATAACATATGTTTTCCTAATAAATACCATAGACAGATAAAGGTGATTAGTTTTATAATGAAAACTTAAATAAGTATATGAAACCAATAAATGAAAGGAAATTAGATACTTATCTTTGGAAGTTGTTGAGGGCTCCCTCCAAAGCTTGAGGGATATCTATAAACTTATAAAAAAATAAAATGTATTTTCAAATAAATATGTTAAAGACCTATAAATTCTAAAAAATCAAAAATATAAAATAAGATATGTAAAGCTACAAGCAAAGAACTTAGTAGTGTAAGTCCCTAATGTCAAATTCTTTGGGCTTGACTTTCTTTGAGTCTCTTCTTCAGAAATGTTGGCTTGATCTCTTTCTCTATTTTTATTTCTTGTATTGTCTGGACAACCAATCCTATAGTGACCCTTCTTATTTCATTGATAGCATTATACCTTAGACATGTTAACTTTCTTCCTTAGTCCTCTCAATTTCTTTCCTTTATGTTGAGAGAGACACCAAAATTTGTTTTTCTTCTTCTCCTTAGACTTACCCAATCTCGCACTTCTTTCAGCTTCCCGACAATAGACTTCGAAATTTTCCCAGCTACAAGGGATATCAAACTTTTTGTGAGAGAGTATACTCCAAATGAATTCGATTTCCTTCCTTTTATAGGCTCTAGGTGAGGTCCAATAGGTGTCTCTTAGGCCAACATGATTCCCTTTAGGACGAATTGGTGTGGAGGTCACCTAAAACCTTTTTAAATGATTTGAGTTCCCAAGAAGGGTTTCTTTAAATGTACAATGACTCTATTAACTCGGAATAAATACTAGAAGTCCTCAATGGGGAATTTGACCTAAAACATGGTGACCCAAGCATGAAACTCATGCTGTAATAAGTCACAATAATAATAATAATAATAATAAGTATTTTCTTTATATTTTATTTAAATGAAGACAAAACCTAGTTTCATTTTCCAACAATTAGGAATACTTGATTAATTTATATTGTTGATAGGTCTTTTGAAACATTATGGACGGACCCTTTGTAAGGGAGCTTAGTGTTTTCTTTCCTACAACAACCAAGTTTCCTTAGCTTAGACTCAATTTCCTACTCTTGCATACATTTTTTTGGCATCATTATAAGTATGAGTATCCTTGTTTGATAATTTAATGAAAGCAATTTAACAAGTTGAATTTCCTGACATTTTTGGCATCTTTGTTGGGGATGGTGCTAAGGAATTAGGCATTATGAATTTAATTCAGTACCAGTATTTTTATTTGTTTTGATTCATGGAAAATATAACTCATGTTGAAAGGATAACCTAGTGACAAAAATTTCTTAGTAACATGGGGAAGTATACATCGGGGTTAGCTTTGAATCCCATTTTTATTTGCATATATAAAGCTTGATAAATAGGATGCATAAATTTCAATCAATATTTTCACTACAAGATTTTCGAACTAATCCATTTATGGACATGAGATCTAGAATAATGTTCAAGCATTTGGAGGAGAGTCAAGAGAATTAGGACTTCATTGAAGATTGGTTTCAAAAGGTGACTAGGCCACAACATTCTTCCATTCTTCAACAAATCCTAGCATTTAATCCAAATGTGCAATAGATCTCTCATATCCTTGCAAACATTCAGGTATAATTTTTAAATTCAGATGTGGGCATACTAGAAATTTGATTTGTAAATGGCTTCATTGGAAATATTACTACACTCGAAAAAAAAAGAAATATATTTCTAAAAATAGAGTAGGATAGAATAGGAAAATAAAACCAAGCTTGGAGAGTTTTTGAAGTTTTTCATTTTCAAATATGATTTCATTTATTTTCTTGGGAATTTTGCTGGTGTAGTAAGAGCCACCTCATTCACTAACCATTAGGAGGAAGATCTACAATCAAAGGGATATTTGTGAAGAAGGAAAACAAGTGGAGTTTAGAGATCTAAAATTTGAGGTCTGAAATCAAATTCTTCTTAGATTTCTTTTCAAATTTCAAATTTCAATTACATAAAGAATTGTTTAGTATGCTCTCTTCTTGTGCCTTGTTGCGACCTGGAAGATCGGAAAAGAAAATTGGATAAGTTAGTTTTGAAATTTCACAACAAAAAATTGACTAGGAGATTTAAATTTACCATTGATTCTAAAATGTAAACAATTGCATAAAATTTGATGTCTAATTGTCAAATAATTTTGTCTCATAATTTCCTACAATAAATGCTTTTTCATTATTTAAAAAAATTAATTCTAGAATAGTTTCTTTTTTTTTATAAAACAAAATAATAAATAATTAAAAAAAAAATCATTTTCAATAATAATTTAAAAAATAAAAATAAAAAAACAAAAATTTAAATAATAATAATAATCAAAATTATTATTATAAAAAATTATAAAAAAGTAATTAAAAAAACATTAAAAAATTAATAAAAAAATCAATTTAAAAAAACAAATTATTTACATCTTGGCAAATGGTGATTATCAAAAGCCACGACTCCCTCCTACGAGGTTGAGGCCAAGGCCAAGGCCCACATCCCCCATGAACCAACACAGGCCAAGGCCAAGGGTTGAGGAACACTGCCAAAAAAATAATATAATAAAAAAAGGAAACAAATCTCACTTAGAGCTAGCAAAAAATGCAAAAAGCAAGATTTTCTCCACACTTTCAACATGCAACAATAAAAAAAAATGTGAATTTTAAGTTCTGGCTCAATTTTTTATAAGATAAATTGGTTGTGACATCCATTATTTTGGCGAGAGTATGAGTTCAAATGAAAATCAAACATTTTGGTGGCATGAAATTGATTGAAAAGTTCTCTGGAGTAGTTAGACACTTGGAATTTTCTCTTAAAAATCTTGAACTTTGTTTTGTTAGGAATTTGTAAAATTGTTGATCTGTTAGTCATTTTGTCAAATTATTAAGAATTACCAATTTAAATAGAACTTTATTTCACTTTCTTTCACAAATGTAACTTGTGGCTTAATTGGAATTTGTTGAATCTATAAGGAGATTTCATGAGTTAAAATTTTGTGGAGGAGAAAAATTGTTAACTATTTGACAATTTTGACAATCCTTAACTAGGCAACAATTTCACTGCCATGTGGTGACATTTGATTGGTCCACATCGTAGCATACTATTTTTCAACATTGCATAATCATCGCCCAACAGTTTTCCATGTCACCCTATCCAGTCAGCAGTCCACTTCACCCTGCCACATCAATGTCCATATCAACACCTTCTAGATTTTGCATGTAACACTCCTTAGTGTTGCCACGTGGCAGTCCCTGGTGCTGTCAGACTGCCACGTGGCACCCATGCACCCCATTTTCAATATTTTTCTAAAACTTCAAACAACCATAAATTTCTCATCTGATACCTATTTGAGGTGATTCAAGCGTCATTGGAAATATATTAACAGGGTCTACACGATGAGATAGGTGTAATTAGAATTTGAGACAATAAAAAAATGGTCATTTTTTATGGATTTCAAAAAATTGGACTAAAATCATTAAATCATTAAAAGCATGTTTCTGATATGAATTTTCTTTAACTTGGTCTTTGAATCACTAAAACTCGATATCAAATGAAGAAATTATCAATGAAACGTTGACGAGTAGTCTAAGGTGCACCGCTTCCCGACATGTAAAAGTGCATTTCATTTTTATTTATCTTCCTTGAATTTATTTTATTAGCACTATTTTTGAATTTATTGTGTATATATTGTTGGGTTGTTTAACGAGTAAACAAACACAAGTATTTAATTATCAATTCGGGCTTGTAGGACTTAGAAGCATCCCCAAGATATATGGGTTTCAGCTATGATCAATTTAGAAGATGATTTATTAATGGTTAAGGAAATGCATATTACAAATATAAATCTAAACTAAATAATTTCAAAATTCAATTATGTAATCAGCAGCAAAAGAATATCCTAACTTAAGAAAATTGTTTGTCCTTCTCTTACAAAATTACTTCATGAATTAGAAACCAAAACTACTAATTGAGCAATAGAACAATATGCATTAAACAATAACTGAAGAGGCTCTCAACTAAAGAGATCCTGGTTTTCCTTCATTACAGATTCATTCATCAATAATACTATTGTTAGAAAACAGGAATTCAGAAAAGCATTAAAAAGAAGGAAAAGATGAATTACAGCTCTAGATCTTAATCAGATAGAAAGAATGTTTAACTTAAACATTGGATTGTCATTTCATATCCAGAATAAGAATGAGAATTAGATTCATCAGCACTCATAAAACATCAGCATATATCTAATTAAAAAATTAAGCATAAAACAAACTAGTTCATAAACTACAACTACAAATAACTAGAAAGTGCACTTAGCTCGGTGTGGGGGCCCTCCACCCTTGCCTCGCACACTGAAAGTGATTTCAGCTACTAAAAATTCAGTCAAGCATTCACCATATAACAATAGAAAATGAAATAGAATAGGTCTTTCAATTAATTCTCCAAAATCTCAGAAATATCAGAGTTAAGTTATACAATTTCTACATACTTCAATGGTTCACAAACTTGGTATAAATAGAGAAATAATAAAAAAAATATGCTACAATGTCTCTAACAGCCTTATTTTATCCTAATCCCATCCATATAGGTCTAAATAAACCAATTAGTTACACAAAATCTAGAAAAATCCCAAAATCTATTATGTCTGCCATATTTTCTAGGCATTCCTGAAAATCAGGTCATGTTTGACCAGCGTTGACTGGGCTTGTTTTAGCTCGGTTTGACAGAAAAAATAGGTTTACATCCAATATTAGTTCCCAATATTTCTAGAAATGTATCTATCTAGAACCCAAGTGTCCTGCAGGTATGACATCAATGAAGCCATTACGGGAATTTCTAGTCTAGTCCAAAAATACACTTAAAACCCAAATTTTACAAAAAATTCTAAAAGTTGAAAAACATAATTTATTTGCTTGAATATACATAATAAGGTCAAAATAGGTCATATGTGGATTGTATAAAGTGGAAAATTATGGAAATTAGGTGAAATTTAATAAGCAAAACTTGATAAAAAACGAGGGCCAACATCTCCCCCTTGCTTACTCTCAAGCATGTCCTCATATCTGCCTTTGTCTCTTTGAACTTCTGCTTATGTATGATGAATGCCCTACTAATGTACTTGTGACTCTGGCTCCTGATGTCGAAGCTCCCTAATGAGCTACCCTCTCAGAAATCAAATGCTATAGATTTACTTTATGTTGGAGAAATTGAAATGTTGAAAGTGATCTTATTTGGAGAAAATGAATGTTGAAGAATGCTCAAGTTAACCACTGCATGCAACATAACCACTCATTCATTCACTGCCTTTTGAGAATTCTATTCTTGGAAAATGAAAATCAGCCTACAAGGCGATCATAATTATGCTCAACTACATAATCCTCCTCAAAAATAAAAATCATCCTTCTCTGCCTTCAATTTATGTGTCTTATCCCTTCTGCTGCAAAAAGGATTCTGCTAAAAAATTTTTTCTCTTTGTGTAAAAATACCATACAAACACTTTAACAATGTTTTTACTGCTCCATAACTCATATTTCAATCTCTGTTTTGCCAAAATTTTCTCAAAAACCCCTTCTATGTTTCAGTAAAAATTCTCGCCGTGCATATGTAAAATGGACAAGTTTTCCATCGTATGTATGAAAATAGACATAGTTTTTCTCTCTATATATATAAAAATCTCACCGTAAATATGAGAAATGAACGAATTTTCCACTGGTTATATGAGAATGAAAAGAAAATATACCCACTTGTATAAATAATGGAAGAATTTTGTTCACTGTGTATAAAAATGGGCAATTTTTCCCTCACTGTATATAAAAATTAGGCAAAAAAATTGTTGTTTGTTCAAAATTAACCATGCATGAGGAGACTCGCTTTTTATTTAATGATATTTGAGCTGCAACAAAATCAATTAAACCCTCTGTCTCTATCTCCAGCAATTAAATGCTCAAAATCTGAAATCGAATCCAAGAAAAACCATGTGCTCTTTCAGAAATCGAAATCGATTTCTACTTCTTCTTTTTTAGAACTTAAAATTTTTTTTGGGAATGATTAACTCTCTCTGAAATTAAAATCAAATTTTTGAAATGATAAATTTTCACAAATCTGAACAATTGTTTCCAAATTCACCTTCTCTTCCTTTTCAAAAATCGAATGCTGGATATTTATTTATTTTTTAAATCTGAACAATTTTTTTAATTTACCTTCTCTGCCTTCTTAGAAATTGATTTCTTTTATGAAATATATAGTCTTCTTATCACATTATTTTCTAGAAATTACAATTTTTCCACTCACAATTTAGCTCCAGTGCTTCATGCATTCATGGCCTTAATGCTAACTTCGAACTCACCATGCACTGATCACTGTGTTCTTTTAAAAAAAACGTTCACGGTGATGGAGAAATCATTTTTGAGTTATTGATATTCTGTAAAGATTATACAATTGGGTTTGATTGCAATAACTAATGATTGGAAATTTTTTTCTGTTGACATCATTGAAGTTCAACCCTGATTTCCAGAGCAAACTAACCCTCTCCAATTGCAATTTAATTCACAAAGATTTGATTATCACTGCAAATTGATTTTGAAAAATATGAATGTAATGTTTTAAACATTGCAAACTGATTTTTAATGTAACGTTTCAAAACAGAAATTTACTGCAAATTGACAATTGGAACTATGACTTCACTTCAAATCAACAACTGGTGATATGACTGAAGATTTCTACCTCTTGCAAACTGATTTTGGGGTCTGAGAAGTAACTATCCTGGAGTTAACACTGGTGTGATTTGTGATCTTTGGAGATTTTCCGAGAATAGTTTTAACACTCCAACTTCAACCTTCAAATTTTAAATAACCTCAAAATCGTTTTTATGCCTAAAATCTAGATTACATGCAAAATACTTGGATCTTGGCGAGGATTTGTTTATACCCGTTCCTTTCCTACCTGGACCATGTAATTCTCATTTTCTGTGTTATTTAGCCAGAGATACATTACCTTTCTCTCGTGCTATCTCTATAGGTTTTTTTCTTACAATCTCCTACACATCAAACAGGGTTTTCACAACTGTAGTCTGAGCTAATGGCTATGATGATTCAATGTTTTGTCTTGAGTGAGCTAATGGCTATAATGCATATATAGTGTTGCGTCAATCTTGTATATTCCCACTTGTTTCTCTGTTGTAGCTTGAATTTGTTTTTTTCTTAGTGTGAAATGTTGTGTTCTCCCTTCAGGAAATGGAGCATTCACCCAGCGGTCACACCCCTCAATTCTCTACTGCCTGCGTTCACCTCACAATTTTTCCTATGTCGGAGTTCATCTCTCAAGAAATTCACTTTCGGATTTCATTTCTTCAAAAATTTGTTGCGTGAAGGTGCTCTCTATGTTTGCTAAGTGTTACTCTGCTCTGTGTAGGGATGCTTTCTACGTGAAGTTTGGACATTGCTCTTGAAATTTTGAACAGTTTTTGTTGTTGCATAATGAATTCCACGATGGCTTAAATATTTGTCCACCTTTCATCATTTTTTTTTAACCATTGTATGTGCCAAATAAATTTTGAATTTGATTTTCAAAGGTTTCATATGTTGGTTTCCTTATGTGCCTTCTATTCACCATCTTAGGTTATATGCATAATTTTCATTTTTATGCACCCTCATGCATATAATTTTGTTATTGTAAACTCCCATTCCATTTATGAATACAAATGCCCTCTTTTTTTATATCATTTTTTATGCATATTTCTTCTTCATGATACTCTTTGAATATCATCATTTTATTCTATTGCATAATCCTTTAGTAGTTTTTCAAGTCCTTTTTGGTCATAATTTATTCATCCCCTTTGTTCTTTTAAAAAATGATGCATTTGTTACTCTTTTAATATGATCTTGTTGAAATGGCCATTTAAGGTCATTTCAAATCCATAAATAGAGTATAAAGCATATCATTATAGATCAAACAAAGATATTATTGCATCATTCACTAACCCTTGCTTTTTTTGGTAGGTAGTTTTCCTTATGAGGCAAAAATTCAAGCCACAATTTTTTATCAAAAATGCTTATAAAATACGTTGGAGGATATGTAGGGTATATGGAATTCATGTTGGAAATTGAAGTTTTTAATGTAGAATATATGGTATGGTAATGGATATAATAGGATAATGAGGGTAGGATAATGAGTATAGGTATGGTAGGGTAATGAGTAAAATGAGTGTAGGTATTGTAGGATAATGGATATAAATGAAGATAGGATAAATGAATGTAGGATATAATAGAATGCATACTCAAGTTAAATTAGTTTTACAATTATAGAACTTTTTAAAAAATCAAACGTTCTAAGAACATTTTTTTTACTCACTATACTTTCCCTTTCACAACATAGCTTGATGTTCATACTGATTTGATGATGACTTTTGTTGGTTCGTTCAAACTTAACTCATGATGATGGTTCTTCAAATATGCATTCAGATGGAATATAGACAATTGTAACTGCTTACTTGAACCTCTTGATATTATGTTATTTCATGTTATTCTTGGCATCTGTTATTGATTCAGGTCCCTTATGATGAATATTGTTCAGGTCCCTTCTGCAATGATATTTAATGTTGTTTCAAGTCCCTTCTACAATGATTTTTAAATGATGTTTCAGGTCCCTTCTGCATGATATTTTCAACGATGTTTCAGGTCCCTTATGACATGTTATTCAGGTCCCTTTTGCAATACAGTTTCTCAAACTATTTGCATAGTTTAATTACGAATCTTCCCGCCTGCTTATTTTAAGACTTGTCCTCAAGTCTTGGAATGGTGGAGGATGATTTCTGCAAAATAAACTGAAGAGAAAATAAAACATAATAGAGATTTCATATTGGCCAAACAAGTTGGTTTTCTAATATGAATTCTAGTTTGTATTGTGCCAGTTTCTTGGATTTTCACAACCAAACTCCTTTATTATTTTTTATATTTTTCTATTTTTTTTTTTGGATGGAGGTGGGATATAATGGAGTCGGAAAGTATGGAATGCTTATGAAAGTAATATAGGTTGAAGTCATTATCTAAGAGTAAATGGATAGATATATAGATAATAGGTCTGGACTTCAACATGCATGATTGCGGATCTTAACATACAATATGGTGGCTGAATGACATCATGAACAATATGGCTTATGAAAGGCTTTTTTGACAATGGATGTGGCTTTTCATGGTAAAATTTTACTTCTTCTTCTTTTTGTTAGCATCATGTCTTTTGCCTCGATCTTAATCTTCTTGTAGGGTTGTTGGTGTTTTTGGTATGCAACTTAAAGCAAGCTTCATGAGTTTTAATTTTTCATTAAATAAACTCAACATCTTGTGAATTCCACTTTGCTTTGACTTGAACATTTGTATTCATATTCTAAAATATGATTTTTTTTAAATTGACTTTGAAAATTCCTTTGTCCATGGATTTGTGCCTGCAACACAATATTAGATGAAGGAGGAAGAGAGGTGTATATTCTCTCTTCTTCCAAGGAGCATGTAAAATAATTACAAGAAATGCTTTGTTAACAAGTCAAAAAAAATGCATTTGTTTACCCCTTTGAGGAATGGTGGCCATCCTAGACCTCCTAGCGGTATTTTGTTCACAAAATATTTGTTTTATGTCAAATTAGAGTGATTAAAAATCCAATTTGAATTGAATTCATATGGATACCTCCATTATAAACAAGTTTTCAAATTGTTTTAAAATTATATGCTAAAAATGATGAGATGTACCATGTTTGATAGAACTTCTTGTGAATTGTTTACTAGACCAACAGTCACTATTTGGAGTGTAACTTTTTCGTTAAATATCGGATCGATGTGATTCTTATTGGAGATTAAATTAGATTCATTTTTGTCTCTCCAGTAGAAACAAGTTTTTAAAATTAGTATTTTTTATATGACAAAATTGGTGATGAACAGAATTAGGAGGCATAGTTTGACTATGTTGATTTTAAGACATGCAGTCACTAAATGTGGAATAACTTTTTCACCTGGCCTCCAAATGGGATGATTCAAATTTTGTATTGAATTAGAATTCAATATATCTCCCATTAGAAACAGGTTTTGAAAATAATACGATTTTATATGTGAAATATGCCAATGAACAGTCAAGACCTAGAATTTTCACCATGCAGAGTTTTCGATAAGCAGTTAAAATTTTGAGCATATATTTTTCATATGATGTTGGATTGAGCTAATTAAAATTGATTTGGAAACTTTATTCCAAGGGCTATCTTTCCTATGAATATCATGTAAAAAATTTTCCATTAGAACCCTCTAATCAATGTTGTACTAACTCTGTCCTTAAAATTTTTCTTGAAATCTAGTGTTTATTTTTATCATTTTTATTTGTGATCCAAATTGAAATTTTCAAAATGGATTTAAAAAATATATTTCAAGAGATACCTTGTTTCAAAAAATTCTTTTTAAAAATGATCCTATATGGTTCCCCAAAATAGGATTGTCCTTAGTGTATTTTGTCATGAAATCCTTTCAAATGAATATTGAACAATGATGTGAAGAATTATTTATGAGAAAAGGTGTTATTGTGAACTCATTCCACCCATTTATTTATTTATTTTATATTATATCCTACTCTATTGTATAAAAATAAGTCATTCCCTCAAGTATAAGAGAATTCTCAATGTATCCATCTTCGTAACAAGATCATAAGTAAACTCACATCTAAGTTTGAAAAATATACTTTAATGAATACTTGGACATGAAAAATTAGTTGATCATAAAGATTTGATGCTAAAGTATGTTTAATAATGGAGTGGTTTTGTGGCCTAATGACTAGTTGAAACCAAGTTTTAAGATGTTCTATTTTTTCTTAGCTCTCCGTAGTTGTCATATCACAAATTTCTTCGTGTAACTCTTGTTCAAAATCTTGAATGCACAAGGGATCTTGTGATATACATGCTATAATTTCTTCAATTTCGGGTTCTAATGTTTGATCTTCATCACATGTGATCCATGAATCATTCATCTCCTTACAAATAAAACTACAAGAATATTCTAAGTTTTCTTCTTGTGGATCCTCTTCATGGATGTTTTGTTCCTCTTCTAACTTCTGAAATGAAGATTCATCCCTAGTGATCACTCTAAATTGTGGACAAGGATTTAAGAAGATCCTTGTAGTGGCATACAGTCCTTCGCTAAATGACTTCTTTAACATCATATTTTGGAGATCTTGTTGGTAAAATGGATTTTGTAGTTATTTAGTTTTTTTATTTTTTTGGGGGTTTTGTTTGATGAATCTACCCTTCTAATCTCAATCTCTAGGAATAAAGAAACATAACTAAAAGAAAAACTAATTTTTTTTATTTTTTATTTATCTTCCTAATTGACCACTTCAAAATATGCTTCCCTGGCAACGACACCAAAATGTTGGGTTGTTTAACGAGTAAACAAACACAAGTATTTAATTATAAATCTGGGCTTATAGGACTTAGAAGCATCCTCATTATATATGGGTTTTAGCTATGATCAAGTTAGAAGATGATTTATTAATGATTTAAGGAAATTAATATTACAAATATAAATCTAAACTAATAATTTCTAAATTCAATTATGTAATCAGCAGCAGAAGAATCTCCTAACTTAAGAGACTTGTTTGTCCTTCTCTTACAAAATTAATTCATGAATTAGAAACCAAAACTACTAATTGAGCAATAGATCAAGATGCATGAAACAATAACTAAAGAGATCCTGGTTGTCCTTCATTTCAGATTCATTCATCAATAATACTATTTTTATAAAACAATAATTCAGAAAAGCATTAAAAAGCAGGAAAAGATGAATTCTAGCTCTAGATCTTAATCAGATAGAAAGAATGTTTAACTTAAACATTGTATTGTCCTTTCATATGCAGAATAAGAATGAGAATTAGATTTATCAACACTCATAAAACATCAACATATATCTAATTACCAAATTAAGCATAAAACAAACTAGTTCAGAAACTACAACTACAAATAACTAGAAAGTGCACTTAGCTCAGTGTGTGGGGGCCTCCACCCTTGCCTCGCACACTGAAAGTTACTTCAGCTACTAAAAATTCAATAAATCATTCACCATATAACATTAGCAAATTACATAGAACAGGTCTTTCAATTAACTCTCCAAAGTCTCAAAAATATCAGACTTAAGTTATACAATTTGTACTTACTTCAATGGTTCACAATCTTGGTATAAATAGAGAAATAATAAACAAACTATGCTACAATGTCTCTAACAGCCTTATATGATCCTAATCCCATCCATCTAGGTCAAAATAATCCAATTAGTTACACCAAATCTAGAAAAATCCCAAAATTTACTATTTCTTCCCTACTTTCTAGGAATTCCTGAAAAACAGGTCATGTTTGACCAGCTTTGACCGGCCATGTTTTAGCTCGGTTTGACCGAACCAATAGGTGTACATCCAATATTAGTTCCCTAGCTTTATATAAATGTATTCATCTTTATCCCAAGTGTGCTATAAGTATGACATCAATTAATCCATTATGGGAATTTCTAGTCTGGTCCAAAAATACACTTAAAACCCAATTTTTACAAAAATTTCTAAAAATTGAAAAACATAATTTATTTGCCTGAATATGCATAATAAGGTCAAAATAGGTCATATGTGGATGGTATAAAGTGGAAAATTATGGAAATTAGGTGGATTTTATTTAGCAAAATTTGATCAAAAACGAGGGCCAACATATATCATATGAAGAGAAACTGATCACCTCTCACCTTCGACAATATTATGTTTTAGTGCATATTAGTGCTAAGATTTTGCAGGTTCCAGGATGATCAAAGAAGATCAATTTATCCAAAAATGGTTTTCAAAGACCAATTTCTTTTTCAAAAGGAACATCAAGAAGTCAAGTCCATTTCAAATCACATCTATAATACCATTTGTACTCATTCATGTGCCTCTTTCTATTATTACGTTCCATCCATCAATTTCCATCTTCCTAAAGGATAACTTCAAATCATATTTCCTTTGCAAGTTTCACACTTTCCTGTCTCACTTATATTTAAGCCCCTAACCCATGAATAAATTCATTGATCTCACATACAATATTTAGTTACCTATTTTTCCTTTTCCTTTTGCAAAATAAAACCTTCTTCATAAATGAAAATATTTCATATATGGTCCTCTAAATCATTACTTTATGCTCATGTTAGATTATGGAGGATTCATTAAGGCCCTCCTTCTAGCAAGTCTTGACCCATTGACTTCAACAAATTACCTGGGTTTGAGACTAAAGTTTTTTTTAGTACCTTGAGGCTTGCATGCCTTAATGGCAAGTTCTCTCACTAATGAACAGAGGGAATACATCAATGTCCCCTGTTTGTCAAATATTCTAGGTGACTCAACTTCAACTCATTTATTCGTTCCTAGTAAGATTTACTTGGTAATCTTGACTCTCATTGAAATTAATGGTGAGTAATTTTGTGTTGGTTAAGAACGTTCATTAATGGTCGATAATTCAATGATTTATTTCTATGTTGACATTAGAAAAATGTATTCACATAGAAAATAATTATGCCATGGTGGGGATGTGAATGAAGACTATATGGTTCCATGACACTTACAACAGCTTGTAGTTGTGTTCCAATAAATCAAAATTTATCTCTAGAGTTCAGCACCAGTAGCTTAGTTTTAGCAATAAGACGGTAAAAATGTACCAATTTTAGATATCATTATATGTTCATACAACCAAGTAGATCAGATTGTTTCACCTCAAGATTGATGATCCAATCGTAGTAGCCAAAAATATTCCAACCATACAAATATCTCTCATAGGCATAACTCGGGACCTTCTCAAGTAGGTGAAGGTATGTTTGTTTCCACTCTTTTATCAATAATTCCCTAAATGTTAAAATATAGGTATTTGGAAAAAATCCCTATTTTGCATTCCATATCCTTCCCTAATTCATGTCATTATATGTCTTCCTTATTTGCTACATTTTCCAAGGATAGAAAAGACCTTTTGTTTGGGTGAGGGAGGTATTGTTCATTTCTTATATTCATTACACTATTTCTTGATCCCATATTTCATAACCTCATATATTGTTGACCAACATGTTTTTCCAAATTGAAAGTTGTTGTTCTTATAAACACCTTTATTGACTTCCATAATGCATCATTGGTTTTCATATAAAGCATGTATTCCTAAGAAAAAATACCATGTGGAGGATGTTCCAAATAATTTTTGCAGCCATAGAAACATAAATTTTCAATAAGCTATCCATAATTTTGTGGTTGTCGATACATAACATATTTAAAGAGCATGTGTTGCACAACAATTTCAAGCAAATGAGGCTAAAAAGATTGAATGTTTGATGCACACATTACCGTATCATCATTTGGAATGTATTCATATGCTTGAATTTTCAATATCATTCTTTGTTTTAGTGAGAATAAGAGTCAAAAGGAAAGTGTTGTCACACAAGACCAACACTTGTAATATTTATGGTTGTCACACAAGAACAAGCCATAAGAAAAAAAGTTGCTACACATCATAAAAAAAGACTCCATCACAAAATTCAAGAAAGCCAGTGCAAGGTTGCATGAGGACATGCAACACCTTTAGTTGGAGTGAATGTTGGGTCACTCAAATACCATATTTTTACCAACCTTTCACTTCACTTTTAAACCATATTTCTCTTTCCCATACCCTTATATTAAACTATTTTCATGATTACATCGGGTTTAGACTTATTATTTTCCAATGCAACTATTTTAGTGTTTTTGAGTGAATTTATGATTAAATATTGGAAAAATAACATCTATTCACTTATATATGAAAGTGGGATGAGTTTCATGATGTTTGTATGTGAATTTGATGACTCCAACAAAGTCATATTTGACCACCAAGCATCAAATTCGAATTTCTTCTTCAACCCCTTGAAGATTTGATGAAGATTTGGGAGATTCATTCAAGCATACTTCATGGAAAATAATCAGGGAATTTTTTATAAGATTTATTATCAAATATATTGGAGATTTGTGAGCGGTTTTGTAGATATGTTGCTTTCTAAGTGTTAGCGCATGGTTGTAACCACATGAAAAATTTGTGGATCTAGGGGAGATTTGTGGAACTCAAATTTTTGTTAGTTATCTCAATTTTATGTATAAATAGGAGTGCCTTCTACATTCCAAGGATGGGGACCTTGGAGCATGTATCCAACTTATGATAGAATAGAATAAAGTTTCCTTTTATATAAATTTACATTCTATAGTTTTATATGCAAATTATTTTAATGTAGTATATGAATTTATGGAAAAATTTGTCACTTTGATCTTAGGAGAATTGAGCTCACTCCAAATGGATCAAGGAATACTTTTATTTCATTATATATAGTTGTGAATATTGGTTAGATTTGTATAGTGAGTTATAATCTTGATTGTTGAGAGGTCCTGTGAAACATTACGAAGAGGTCCTATAAGGGAGCTTAGTGTTTTCTTGCCTACAAAAACTAAGCCATGTTACTCATATTAATTATTTCTATAGGTTTATGTGCTTTATTGTTTTCATTAGGAATATTTGATAATTTTGATTGTTTATAGGTCTTGTGAAACATTATGGAAGGACCTCATGTAAGGGAGTTTAATGTTTTCTTTTCTACAACAACAAAGTTTTCTTAGCTTAGAATCAGTTGACTACTCCTGCATATATTTTTTTGATATCATCATAAGCTTACGAGTATCCTTGGTTGATAATTTAATGAAATCATATCAAGCAATTGAATTTCCTAACAGTGGTCTTATGTTTGATGGAATGTATTGTTTCATTGTTGCTACCATATGGAGCATATGTTGATTTGTAGTGATGCCATGTACTCATTTTATTTAATGTATATTGGGCATGTATTGATGAGAGAACCATTGTGTGTGGATGTAAAATCCATGTACTATCATTTTCTCATCTTTTGAGTGCAATTCTCATCGAGTGACCCATGGTGTCTAGCATATCTCGTCATTATCTTTGTATGGGTCAATGGATATCCAAGTTATGTATATATTTTTTGTAGCCAAAATTCATTGGGTGCATGATGTAAACTTGGGTACATATATTCATGTTTGGTGATAGGTGTAGAGGATTTATGTGTGATTCCTATGCACTTGTCACAATGTAATGTCCCAAATCTGTAATTTAAGTAATATTTGACAAAAAAATGGTTATGCAGCATCAAATAATGTCATAACAGATGTTAAATAAAAAATCCTACATCTGATACAACAACAGCAACCTTATACAGCGTTTTAGGGGAAAAAAGGTGGGGAAACTCGGTGATTTTGGCTCTAAAATGTGTATATTCAGATATCTGCGTGAAACTAAGGGTGTGAAGCGGTTGGATTGGATAGCTTAGGTCAAGAGGGACCTATTCTCCGAATTTAAGCTTAAAAAAATGATTATAGCTTAGTTAAACAACTCTTCCTTCCAAAACTAGGCTTTAAAACCCTGATTTCCCAAGACTTGGAGTATGCAGAATTTTCTAAAGCATAGAGAACGTATTTTCTGAGAGGTTTTCTGCAAAAAATGAAGCAAGATGTCTGATATACAACCAATATCAATCATACAGCAAATAAATGGAATTTTAAACACTTATACAGTAGAAACAAGACTCCCAGCAACATTTCCGGCAAAAAGCATGAAATAAGCGATACTGCAGAAAATAACGCAGATGCTCCAACTCTATATTAATATTGACTGAATAAATCATATAATGTATGAATAATACAAAAATATGGCCAAAGGCCTCTCTAACAAAACTCCCGGAGGGAAATAAGCACCTCCTCTTCAAGAAATAATACAAAGTCAAGGATGCAACACTGTTGTTGTTGCCTTTGCATGGAGGACGAAATTTCTGAAGATGAATGTGTTGTAGATGAATGTAGATGAATGGACTCAATAAAAATACATAAATTAAGCTCAAATACTTCTCTCTTGATCCCTTAAGCAAGCTGATCCAAAGAGGGGATGGAATTCCCGCACGGGAATTCTTTGCACTAAGTAGTGCAGCAACTCCGGCTAAACAGCTAAAGTATGCAAATGGTCTCTAGAACAAGAAATTCAAAATACATGAATGAATTATCTTTGAGGCTATTCCCTCCTTTTATTTTTGGTGAGTCTCCTCACCTTGGGTCCCACCTCTTAGGGTTTCCATCTTCATTTGAATCTCTTCCCTCCAAAATTGCGCTGTCTTCTTAGGCAAGCTACTCCTCCTTAGGCTGCACTAGTTGACTTGGTCAACTTGGCCCTTTTCACACTAGAAGGTGTAAAATAAGCTACTCAAAGGTTCCCTTTTACATTAGGAAGGGTTTATTCATGTTAAGAGGCCTCCTCTTCCTTTTTATTCACCTACTATACAATATGAGCAAAAATTAATGTTCCAATTTATTCATGAAAATTTTGGAACATTATAGTCCTCCCCTCCCAAATGTTGCTTGTCCTCAAGCAACTGAAAGGATAGAACTGAGTGAATCTCCTTACCTCCTCTGGTAGCATCAGCATATGATGGAATCCTCCAAAGAATATGATGCCATCTCATCCATGAAACTCCATAGTGCCTCTCCCAAGCATATAGACTAGCATCTGGTGCAACACCCCAAATGACTAAGATCATGAGAAGGAAAGTGCTCAAGGAGACAACCATGTGTGGTCTAGAGGTCTGCTCAAGGCATGGAGTGCAAGATGCATGGGAAATATTATTCCCCAAAGTGAAACCTCCACCCCAAAGCTATCATCCATATAAAATGAGTCACCCTCCAGCATGGTAACTCATGAAGAATCCCCTCCACCTTTGGCTCCTGAAGTGTAGGTGGGATAAATGACTGATCATGATAGGTAAGAAAGCCTATCCCATGCTGTCCCCCTTCACACTCAAGACAAGTGATGAGGATATACTGATCTTGGGCTGCAACATGAGTGCCTTCCAATGGCAAGAAAGAAGTTAGACCTCCAAAGGTCTCTCTCCCAGCGCTGTGAATCAAGCTGGCCCAATCCATCACACACATAATGGATAAGAAATCACTGTCATATGACACCCTATCCATCTCATGGTCCTCCTCATTAAGTAACAAATACGCTGATGTAGAGGCCATGTCTCCTTCCATGTTCCTTTTAGAACATGCACTACAGAAAATATGGGAGTCCTCTCCCAACAAGGACACATCCTCCTTATGTGTCTCTCCTCTAATCATGCTCTTTATAAAGATAATGATAATATCAGTAAGGAAACACATGATCAACAACAGACTGAAAGAAGTACTGAAGGTTTGATGTTGTGTAGTAAGGTACCAACAGTCCTTCAATTGGTCACAATGCAGTTCCCCAAACTTCTGCTTGAAGAAGTGATCTGGCAAGCTGTCTTTGAGTACATGTAAAGTAATGCATGCTCTTATTTCTGATAATGTATAGGAGGTGGCTGAATATATAAGCTGAACATGCATGGAAATAAACACTTGCCCAAGGCCATATGAGAGATGGTTGCCTCCATCACATAGTCTGGCCCAATAATGCTCATGGAGCTTAATGAATAGGCTGCCCTCTTGTGAAGCCAAGCACTGCATAGAAATGGAGAGAAGATGAAAATATTTTGTTAGTTAATCAGCACATGCAAAAACAAAATTCTCACCTTCATATTGTCCCTCAAGTGCCTCCAAAGTGGAGAGGTCAAATGGACACTCCATCAGCAAATTCATGCCATGAAGTAACAGCGTTGTTGACTCATGCAAGCAATCCCCGGCCAAAATATAGCTCCATCCTTTGACATGTATTTTGTCAAAGGTATCCTCCATAATGCTTCCATATATGAGGGGTCTCCTCGATGATGAAAACACCACTTGCACCATGATAGTGCCATACTTCACCCTTGCAACACTATGCCAAGTGGGAGAGCAATCTTGCTCTCTTCTAATCCTCCGAAGCAACAAAGATCTTTGCTACCTCATCATACCTCCATCATACACATTATGTAGTGAAAACATAATGGTCATGCCATCATAATGTATCCACACTCCTTGCTGCCCCATGATGAAAGTACCCTGTCAAGTTCCTTCCTCCCTCATACCCTTGGAAATAGGATATGTCTCATGATTGCCAAACTCTCTCCTGAGTAGCCAGCGCAGCTTTGCTTCTTGCTGCCCTGTGTCATAGATCTGCAAGTGGCTCACAAGCCTCTTGCTCTCCATCCATCTTCCCTCATCCAAGTTTGGCTGCCCTTGATTATCCTCTCCCTTGGCATCTTCCCAATGAAGACCACAAATCTTCCCAAGAAAGTATTCCTTATTACACCTCATGGATGGTTGAGATGTAACCCATTGGAGGTTTCTCAAGAGAGACCTCTCACCAAATAACCCCTTGAATCCAACATAACCCAAGAGTGCTAGAAACAAAAAATCATTAGGGGATGGCACCTCATGCATGATGCTCCCCAAATCCTTGCACCATAACCCCTCATGCTGCATGCAACTCAATAAGGGTGCAAAGGAATGAGTGTTGATCCCTTCTTGGATCAAACCCATATTGCACAGCGTTGTATAAGCTTTCCTCTCCTCATCAGCAAAGCATTTCAATCCTGGGCCATGTGAAGACAAATTTCCAAAGCCTTTCATGAAATATTCTGAGGTGTTATAGCATGGAAATTTTTGCATACCTTTGGAAGCCCTTGAGACATATTGTAGGGCTACAAGAGTCTCTTTCTGCAATGCGTTGGCTGGTCCAACTACTGATATGGTTGGTTGCCCCTTTATGAACATGACAGCACTGGTAGAAGCCTCCTCAAGTGGGGAAGAGAGCTCCTCCTCCTCTGGCCATCTACCCACTTCTTCTTGTGGCCCTCCATTCTTTGCACACCCTCCCTGAGAATTGGAAGTGCACTCATCTTCTCCTTTCTTGGTGTCCTCACAATGAAGACTACCATTTTCCCAAAGAAGATTTTTCTTTTCTTTGCATTTCATGATATGTTGAAATGCATCTTCTTGGAGATCCCTTAGAGGAGATCTCATGTCCACAACCATCTTGAACCCATAAGGATCTAAATTTAAAGAAGGCAAACCCTCCTTATTGCTATCTCTTGACAGCACTGTAACCCTCCTCCAGGGTGTTTTGGCTATCTCATGCAGCAACTCCCGGATGAGCATTTGGTTCTGCATGTATTTGTTTAGAGCAGGGTTCACTCCATCCTCCAAGAACTCATACTTCAACCTCAAGGGTTGTGTGTAACTTATCAGAGAAGCATGAGGTTGATGGTTCAAATCTCCCTGGAACCCTCCAAGCTTGCATAGCGCAGTGCAATCCTGCTGCTCTACCTCAACAGTACTATTTGATCCTAGGCCATATGCAAACAAATATCCAAACCCTTCCATAACATTTTTTGAAATGTTGAGATATGGAAACTGATGCATACCTTTGTGAGCCTTTGGGACATCTTCTATGGTTGCAAGAGGTCCCCTCTCCAATATGTTGGCTGATCCAATTGCTGGTGTAGATGGCTTCTCTCTCAAGGTCATGGCAGTGCTGGTACTTGTCTCTTCCCCTGGTGATATGGGTCTTCCTTCTTCTCTCAGTTGAATAAATTGAGGAGAATCTAGAGTTTCTTTGAAAGCCCTAGGTTGGCACTTCTATTCTGCCAAATCCCCACTCATATTTTCATGCTCTAAGTGATCTCCTTGTTCTTCAATTCCTCTACAAGAACAGGAAGTGCATGCATCTTCCTTTGCTTCTTGAAACCCTCTAGAGGTCTCACTGCAATTTTCTCCTCCTTGAAACCCTCTTGGAGTTTCATTGCGTTTCTCTTCTCTTATCTTCTTGGATCTGAATATGGATGAGAGTAAACTCATCCTCTCCATCGTTCTGACCTTGCTTGAAGCCACCACTGAATAAACCCTTTGATGGAAACATCTACAAGGTTATTTCAGAGATTGACTGAGTGGGCATTTACTAGATGTGTCACCTCTAAGGAGAGGATGAGATCTAGAGGCTATCTGGCCCCTCCTCAGGCTCTGTCTATAGCTATTTAAATATTCCTCCTTCAGGGAGTCAACACTTTGGCATGAAGCCACAGGCTGAGCCAAAGATCTTGCTTTGATACCACTATAATGTTCGAAATCTGGAATTTAAGAAATATTTGACTAAATAACGGTTATGAAGCATCAAATAATGTCATAACATATGTTCAATAACAAATCCTAAATCTTATACAACAACAGCAACCTTATACAACGTTTTAGGGGAAAAAAGGTGGGGAAAATCGATGATTTTGGCCCTAAAATGTGTATATTTAGATATATGCGTGAAAATAAGGGTGTTAAGTGGTTGTATCTGATATATTAGGTCAATAGGGACCTATGCTCCGAATTTTATCTTAAAAAAATGATTCTAGCTTAGTTAAACAGCTCCTCCTTCCCAAACTAGGCTTTAAAACCCTAATTTCCCAAGACTTGGAGTATGCAGAATTTTCTGAAGCATAGAGAGCGTATTTTCTGAGATTTTTTCTGCAAAAAATGAATTAATAGGTCTGATATACAACTTATATCAATCACACAACAAATAAATGGAATTTTAAACACTTATACAGTAGAAACAAGACTCCCAGCAACATTTCCGGCAAAAAGCATGAAATAAGAAATACTGCAAAAAATAACGCAGATGCTGCAAATCTATATTAATATTGACTGAATAAATCATATAATGGCTGAATAATACATAAATAGGGCCAAAGGCCTCTCTAAAACTCCTGGAGGGAAATAAGCACCTCCTCTTCAAGAAATAATACAAAGTCATGGATGCAACACTGTTGTTGATGCCTTTGCATGGAGGATGTAGTTTCTGAAGATGAATGTGATATATATGAATTTATATGAATGGCCTCAAGCCAAATACAGAAATGAAGCTCAAATCCTTCTCTCTTGATCCCTTAAGAAAGCTGATCCAAAGAGGGGGTGGAATTCCCGCACGAGAATTCTTTGCACTAAGTAGTGCAGCAACTCCATCTAAACAGCTGAAGTATGCAAATGGTCTCTAGACTAAGAAATTTGAAATACAATAATTAATTCTCTTTGAGGCTATGCCCTCCTTTTATTTTTGGTGAGTCTCCTTACCTTGGGTCCCACCTCTTAGGGTTTCCATCTTCATTTGAATCTCTTCCCTCCAAAACTGCATTGTCTTCTTAGGCAAGCTACTCCTCCTTAGGCTACGCTGGTTGACTTTCTCAACTTGGCCCTTTTCACACTAGGAGGTGTAAAATAAGCTACTCAAAGGTTCACTTTTACATTAGGAGGGTTTTATTCATGTTAAGAGGCCTCCTCTTCCTTTTTATTCACCTACTATACAATATGAGCAAAAATTAATGTTCCAATTTATTCATGAAAATTTTTGAACATTACACACAATCATGCACTTGCTCCATGAAGCATGTTGATGTATTATAATGCATTGTCCAAAGTGAGTTAGATTCATGGTCATGAGGATTAGTCTTCTGCACTTGGAAATGAGGATCATGGCTACATGCAGATGTGTTTCTTCAGCGTGCAGAGTATGATTTCAGCTACAATACATGCTTAGGGGGAGAATATTCAGTTTTCAGAGTTGGTATGGTTTTGGCAAAGATATGTTTGGCAGTATGTAATATTCCAAAATGGAAAAGACAACAATATAGAACAAAATACTGGAAATAGCAGTGATAAATCAACACATAAAATGTAAGCAAATCATATAGCCCTTATATTGATAACATAGCAGCAAAATTTGTACAAGATCTTGAGGGAAAGTCACTCAAGTTAGGAAAACAAGCCTCAAGAGAACAAGTACATGAAATATGAAGAACACTGCTACACAATAGTGCCAAAGGCTAAGACAACGTAGTTTTAGTGGATATAACTGCTGTTGGAAGATGAAAATACATAGATATATTGTTATATAGCTCAAATAGTGTCGAGGATAGATATCTAACCTCCCAAGCACATTTCCAAGACAACCCAGAAAGGGTTTCCAGAAATACACCAAAATGCAAAATGTCGAAATGCAACCCTAGGGCTGAATAGTAGTTGCAACTGAATAATGGAAAGGAGGTGGCTGAAAATGATATAAAAATGTATGGATCTCCTCTGCTAGATCCTCCAAGTGAATGTTTGATCCCTTCCTTGAAGATCTCACCCTCCAAATCAAGCACTGAAACCTCCACTGCAAATACTCATTGGAATAACGCAGTCTATGAGGAGATCTGCGCTGTAGGAAATGAAAATAGGTTCGCCTAGTGCCCAAATATGAAATAAATCTCCTGGGACGTTCCTTGCTGGCCTCCTGATGGAAAGGCTACCTCTCCACTAAAAAAAAAATAGTGAAAGTGGCCCTAACAATCCTCCACTATAACACCCTACAACACAACACAAATTTGAACAGAAATTGTGTTGTAGCTGAAGAATGAAGCTTGGGCTAATGCAAGAATGTGGATATGCAGCTCAATAATGACTCTCTTGAGTAGGCATTCGAATTCCCCTGAGGATGAGTGTGATATTTCTGCTCGTGAACACCCTTGTGCTAAACAACACAACAAACCAAGCTAAACATCAAAAGCATGCATAGAAATGTCACCTGACAAATCCAAATCTAAAAAGATCAAAATCAATAATCATCTAACATAAAATCAATGGCTGCCTTACCCTTCCTTATATGCATTGTGAGCCTTCTCACATTGGGTCCCACTCATTAAAGCCACTACTCTCATGGAGAATTTATCCCATTAACAATGTGTTGTCACTCATTGATGATCCACTCTCTCCATACCAACGTTGTTGATTTGGTCAACATTGACCTTGTCCACATGCTTTAGCCCCTATTCAAACATGGAGGTGCTTTATCCAGCTATCAATATGATCCTTATTCACATTAAGAGGGATTTTATTCCTACTAAAGGTACTTATGGGTCTCCCTACCCACTTGTTCATCTATCTAAATGACAAAAGAAAAAATTAATATTCCAATTCGCTGCATGCTAATTTTGGAATATTACAGTCCTCCCCTCCCAAATGTTTCTTGTCCTCAAGAAAATGCAAGGATAGAACTGAAGAGCCTCCTCTCCTACTCCTGTAGCATGCTCATATGATAAGCTTCTCAACTGAAATAGATGCTCTCTCATCAATGTGTCTACTAGTTGCTCCTCCCAAGTGTACAAGTTAGCCTTTGGTGACAAATCCAAATGGCTATCATCATGAAGGAGTGGGATATCCATGGAGGCAACTATATGTTGTCTATAGGCCTTCTTGAGGCATGGAATCTAAAAACTATTGGGAACCTTAATTCCCATGTGAAGCTCCCATCCCCAAGCTATCATCCAAACAAAATGAGTCACCCTCCAAAGTGGTAACTCATACAGAAACTCTTCCACCTTTGGCTCCTGCAATGTAGGTGGGCTACATAGCTAAACATGATAGAATAAATTGTCTACCCAACGTTGTCTCTCTCTCCACTTATGATAAGTGTAGAGTGGCTATTGATTTTGGCCTGCAATAATGTTGCCTTCAAGAGGAAAGAAGGAAATTGAATCCTCGAAGATCCACTCTTTGGTTCTATGAACCTTGTTTTCCCAAACCATCCCATCCAAAGTGAATAGAACATCATCATCATATGGTATCCAAATCAGAGATATATTGAGTGTTATGTGTAATTCTGGATGGTACCAATGGTTTCTCAAGTGGATACAGTGCAGTTTTTATAATTGTTGTTTCAGAACATCATGTGGCAAGTTTTCTCCCCACCATTTGCTAGTTGTGCATGTTTTCTCATTTACTAGAAGGTAGTAAATGAAATTGTGTATCAACTAAGCATACCAAGAATAGCATAATACTTTCCCCAAGCCATACAAGAAATGGCTATCTCCATCACTAATCATGGTCTTAGAAAGACCATGAAGCCCAAATATAAACTTTACCTCTTGTAGAGCAATGCATTATATATAGATGAAAAGAGAATGCAAATACTTTGTTAGATGATCAATAAGTACAAAAATACAACTCTTACCATACACTGTGAGTAGACTGAAAATTAGGTCCATGGATGAGCCCTCCCATGAGAATATCCCCATAGTGGTCTGAAATGTGAAGTGATACATAATCCTCTTGGAACACTCCATAAAAAGATACATACTCCCAGTGACAACGTTGTTGGCCTTTTTAATAAGCCTCCTGTCATATCACAACTCCCCTCTTTGACATCCCCAATGAAAAATTCACATATCATAATTCTGCTACATGTGGGAGACTCCTTCCTAAGTGGAAGTACCTCCTGATCCTCCAATGCTAAAGATTAGCCCCTTTGCACCAAGATTGTGCCATCCTCTACTCCTGAAAAATCATGCAAAGTATGGGAGAAAATCATCCCATACTCTCCCAAGAGTAACCAAAGTAACAATGTCTCTTGTTTCCTTCTCATCTCATCATCATCATACAAGTCATGGAGTAACATCATGATGATTGACTTTTAGAATGCCCCATACAACAAAATCTTCTTTTTCCATATCATATGGGTGCTATGCAATGTCTCAAACCACAACATACCCTTTGAAATAGGATATATCACATGATGGCCAAACTCTTTCAAGAGTAGCCAGCACAGCCATGCCTCCTACTGCCCTATGTCATAGATCTGCAAGTGGCTCACCAACCCATTTCTTACCATCCACACCCATTCATCAAAATGTGGGTGCTTCCTACCATGCTCCAATTTGGTATCCATCAAATGGAGAATACCATCCTCCCAAATATGATTTCTATCTTTGCACTTCATGGGATGTTGAAGTGCAACCTCCTGGAGATCTCCACATGAATACCACTCATGAATGAAAAACTTGAACCCATAAGGTTACAAATATGTTGTAGGAAAAAGCTTCTCATTGAGCTATGAAGTTCTCATCAAGAAGGATCCATCATAATAATGGGATATGTCATCCATCATATGATCTCCTCCATCAATCAGCTACTTATCCACTACTACACATGTAGAATGGTCATTGGAATGCTCCAATAATAGTTGGGCCCCCAACTCATCTCTATTTCTCAATGACAGTGTTGTTGATCTCCATGATGGTGCATCTGTTGTCTCATGATCATGCACAATGTTGAAGACACAACTCTGCATTGGATTGACTAGGATTATGATCATCATATCCTCCAAAACTATAAACTCCATCGTGTGCAGCTCATCAATGAGATACTGGGATGGTTATACATCTCCTCCTTGAACCTGTCAAGGATCCTCTGTGTAGTGATATTCTTCTGCTCCAAATTAGCAGTGTGCTTTGACCCTAGGTCATGCAATTTCCATGATGGCATGTCCCCACAACCCTCCATATGATGTGTTGAAATAATAGGAAGTGGAAATGTTTGCATACCTTGGCTAAGCTGATCCTTGGGAACATCTTGTACTGCAACAAGGGTTCCTCCCACCAGTGTAATGACTCCTCCAACTACTGGTGATGATGATAGATGCTCCTCTACTACTGCACCAGTGTTGGTATAAGTCTCCTGCTCCTCATGCATCTCCTGAATAATGAATGGGACTCTAAGAGTCAAGAGATCAAGACCACTTTGCAAGGATGAAAGTGTTCCTTCTCCTGATGCAAGTACTTCTACAACAAGTGGTGGTGGAAGTTGCTTTTCCTCCAGTTTCTTCTTATCAAAATTCTTGATCAAATTTTGAGTAAAATGTGCATAAATATTCACTCTTGCATGTCTCAAATGGTTGAACCACCAAATGTTTGCTTCACCCTCAAGGTGCAGCGCTGCAATCTCAATAGATTCTCTTTCTACTACTAGATGTAGCAGGAAGAATGCATCTAAATCCCTTCTCCAAGCCCTTGTTGTGCATGTGGATGACCCATCAAATGTAAACAATAGAAATCTATTGTGTCTCTTCCTTCTATTGCTGCAAGGTCTCCTCTCTTCCTTGATCTAAATAAACTATTGGAGAGTTAGATTCTCCTTGAAAACCCTTGATTAAGAATTGTACTCTGCAATATAATCACTTAGAAAGTGGACATAGTGGATCTCTTTGGAGCTCTAATAAATATCGGTTTTCTCTACTGTTGATAGGAAGTGTATGGACCTTCCTCATCTTGAAACCTTCTTGAGGTCTCATTGCATCTCTCCTCCCTCATCTGCTTGACCTCCTAGGAGAGGCTCTTCATAAATATGAAAGGATATTAGACAAATCGCATTCCTTCCATCATTTTAGATCTCTTCTTCTTCTTCTACTTCTTCTTCTTATTATTCTGATAGCATATTGGTTGAAAATCACAGGCTGAGCCAAAACTATGTTATGATACCACTGTAATATTCCAAAATGGAAAAGACAGGAATATAGAACAAAATATTGGAAATAGAAGTGATAAATAAACACATAAAATGTAAGCAGATCATATAGCCATTATATTGATAACATATTAGAAAAATGTGTACAAGATCTTGAGGGAAAACTCACTCAAGTTAGGCAAACAAGCCCAAGAGAACAAGTACATGAAATATGAAGAACATTGCTACGCAATAGTGCCAAAGGCTAAGAAAACGTAGTTTTAGTGGATATAACTGCTACTGGAAGATGTAAATACATAGATCTGTTGTTATATAGCTCAAATAGTGCCAGGGATAGAGATATAAGCTCCTAAGCACATTTCCAAGCCAATCCAGAAATGGTTTCTAGAAATACACCAAAATGCAAAATGTCGGAATGCAGCCCTAGGGTTGAATAGCATCTACAACTGAATATTAGAAAGGAGGTGGCTGAAACTTATATAGAAATGTATGGAGCTCCTCTAATAGATCCCCCAAGTGAAAGGCTAACCCCTTCCTTGAGTATCTCACCCTCCAAATCAAGCACTGTAACCTCCACTACAAATACTCACTGGAATAACGCAGTCTATGAGGGGATTTGCGCTGTAGGAGATGAAAATAGGTTGGCCTGGTGCCACAATATGCAATAAATCTCTAGGGACCTTCCTTTCTGGCCTCCCAATGAAAATTCTACCTCTCCACTAAAAAACAAAGACTAAAAGTGGCCCTAACAATCCTCCACTGCAACACAACACGACTCTGAACAGAAACTATGTTGTAGCTTAAGACTGAAGCTTGGCCTAATGCTAGAATGTGGATATGTAGCTCAAAAATAACTCTCCTAAGTAGGCACTTGAAGTCCCCTAATGATGAGAGTGGGATTCCCTCTCGGGAACACCCTTGTGCTAAACAGCACATCAGACCCTGCTAAATAGCAAAAGCATGCATAGAAATTTCACTTGACAAATCTAGATCTAAAAAGATAAAAATAAATAATAATCTAACATAACATCCATGGTTTCCTTCCCCTTCCTTATATGCATTGTGAGCCTTCTCACCCTGGGTCCCACTCATTAAATCCACTACTCTCATGGACACTTTCTCCCATTAAGACTATGTTGTCCCTCATTGATGATCCACTCTCTCCATACCAGCGTTGTTGATTTGGTCAACATTGACCTTGTCCACATGCCTTAGCCCCTGTTCACACATGGAGGTGCTTTATCCAGCTATCAAGATTATCCTTATTCACATTAATAGGGATTTCTCTTTATGGGTATCCGTACCCACTTATTCGTCTAGCTAAATGACAAAAGAAAAAATTAATATTCCAATTAGCTACATGCTCATTTTGGAATATTACACAGTCGATTTCTTTGTTTTCATTCTTATCTTCCAGGAGATACTTTTTCAGTTGCATCGGTATGGTGTTGAGTATGATAAGGGGAGCACTCTTTTCTTCTACCACATTATTGGTGTTGTCTATCAATTTGTTAAGGCCCTTTTCCATTAATGTCAAAGGGGGAGAGATTTTGGATTGATCAATCAGCCTCACATGTTGTATTGAGGTTGACATCAATTCCAAAGGGGAGTTTGTTGGCATTGTAGTGTTGGAATTGATTTCAACAATATCTTGGTGTTGTTTCCCTTACACATGAGTGATAAGTGTTGGTGATGATTGGATTGATGGTCTTGTTAGTTTGCATTGATGTCAACATAGTGATGACTAGACATAGTGGAGGCGACTTGGAGATGGATTCTACATGTGATGTTGGTTTGAGGTTGGAAGGATGAGTTGGTAGAAGATGTTTTGTTGCAGGTGGTTGAAGTGCTACTCTAGATGTTGCTTATATCTCTACATGTCTTGGAGACATTGCATATGTTTCTACATGTGTGAGATGTGGTTTCTTCTCTTGGAGGTGCTTCTACCAGTGATGGAGGGAAATTGTATGTATTGATGTTGTTGCTTTAGGAGTTTTTGATGTTAATACAAGTGTTGGAGATGCTACTAAAAATGTCGGAGATGTTGTGGTGTTGCATGAGGAGATGGAGGTGTTTTTCTTGATACTAAGGTTGGAAGAATAGGTCAATAATGTCATAGAATTTTTCCTTCCCTATTAATTAGTTGCAGACTTATCTCAGTGGCTTGGAGGAGTGTTAAGAAATTGGACAAGATGTTCCAATAGGTGGCAGAGGTTCTGGACATAACGACTTATGTTTTACTTCAGTTTTAGCCCCAGTTGCAGGAAATATGGGTCATCAGTGTGACTGGAAAGCCATAGTTACATAAAGACAAGCCCAAGGGAGAAAATATAGCCCAAAGAATTCATATTCACATGCAGGAAAGTGTTATGGGAGTTACTATGAGATTTCATGAGAAAATCTTTGCATTCCTTGTGTTTTTGAGATAATTTTGGCTTGTGGAAACTTCCTTGATTGGAACTTTTCAGCTTATGATCTAAAAATATCGTGGGACCTCCAGAAGTTGATTAAAGTTGAAAATATAAAAAAATTTAGTGGCATTAGTGGTTGATTGAGTTAATGAATTGAATCTAGATAAAATCAAGCATATAAATACGATTGTTAAGCTAAATAGTTCTGATTAATTATTGAGTTGAGAACTTGAGTTCATCTATATATTGGATAAAGCTTGTTGTCAGTATGGTTGAGTATTTTTTGAGTTGAGTGAGTGAGAGCTTGGAGAAGAGCCTGCAAGATGCATGTCTCTCTAGTGCAGAATTTCTGAAGCAGTTTGCAGTTGTAGTAGCAATGATTTGAAGCATATTTCAGCCATCATGTTTATGCAAAAAATGTGATGATGAGTAATGGATTGGTATAACGTTTTGAGGAGATTTTTTTCCATCTTGAGTGGAGTTTTGTGTTGGAGTTTTGATGGAAACTTGTGCTACAAATATTGATTGATCTTGATGTTATGTTGTTGCAATTCTCATGTTGAGAAATTTTTTAGAGTTCAGTCTGAAAATATATGAAATGAGGCCAGCATTGAGGTATTGAAGACATGGAGGCTTTGAATTTAGTAGAAGGAATATATTTCTCCATATAATGGTGGTTGGATATTTCAGCATAAACTGGGAGAGGCTCATTGGTCATGGTGGTGACCAGCAGATCAGAGTATGTAGAGTCGAATGCTAGTCTAGGAGTAATCAGGCAAGCATCGTTGATCATGGTGGCTTTAAGCGAATGGTAGTCCATAGATCTGTGAGAGAAACAATTTCCAGTATGATAGTTCCAAATATTTTTGAAATAGGTCAAGTCTTCAAGGCTCATGGGAGTGATATGATCCATGTATAATTTTTTCAAATATTCACAAAATAATTGAGGAGCACAACAAAAACAGGGTGGTTTCTTTCCCGAGATGGGTTTTCCACCAGGAACACTTGTGTCCATTATGTGATTGCTCTGATGGAGTTTTATTTATGTTTGATGCACCAATATTTGATTATGTGTTTCAGTTTATGCATGTTAAAGATTAAGTAACTGGAGAAAAAATGTATAAGTGCCCACACTAATGATTCACCCACCCCCCCCCCCCTTTCTCAGTAGTGATCTAGTTTCCAACAAACAATTGTAGGGTCATAGCTCTAATACCACATGTTATGAACCAACTAATTGAAAATGATAAAAATACGATGAATAATAGTCCACTTCGAGGAGATCCCATGGGGTGTATCTTAATTGTAAATTGTGATGTTATGAAGTAATACATAAAGCATGAGATTCAAATTTAAAATCCTTTTGTGTTAGAACAACAACAAAAAATAGTCTAATTGTAGGAGGGAACCTCCTTTTAGAATGAATCCAATACAAAAGATAGGATATAATACTTATGCAAATGAGGCTTCTTATTATAAATAAGAGATAAAGTGGCATGATGTAACCTTCCATAAGGTTAAACTATCCATAATTAATAAACTAATAATTAAATATTTTGTGCACATTAACATAGTCTCCCTAGGGCTTTAAGATTATGTTATTATTTTCTAATGTCTTTAAGGATTATGATACCTTTTGACACTATCTTAGTCTCAAGTTATGGTATTTTTTATATATAAATAAAGGTTCCCCCACTTTTCTTAATTTAAATCATTTCAATTATCTAATAAACAATGTTTCTTTTAGAAATATTTCCTCCAAAACATTTGAAATTATAAGTATAATCCAATTATGTGTGAAAGTAGTCACAACTAACAATATGTAATTAGCTAAGATGAAAATCACTAAATACATCTCAAGGATTGAAACATAAGAGAAACAAATGCAACTATAAAACCATAAAACTATCAAAATCCTTGCCATTTACTATGATCTTGTTGACATCCTATCTTTATTTCTTGGATTACAATTGTATGAGAAGTATCTATTGAGATATATTATGTACATAGATATAACTATATAGTTAGGTGTCATCCCTAAATTATTTTTTCTTCATATTTTAAATTTATAATAATGTTTTATTCATAATTTTTTATGCTATTATATTTTAATATAATTTTATTTTAAGTATTAACGAAGTATTTGGACTAATATTGCACTCCCTTGGTGACAGTTCTTCTAAATTCAATTATCGGTTCTTTGTTTCTTTAAATTATGAGTCGAATGCTTAAATTGTAACTCCAACTCTACAAAGGCTAACGAACAACCAAGTTATATTGATAAGGACTTATGCCACCATGTGATCAAATGTTATAGCATTACATTGTTGAGGAATTATGACACTATGTCACTAAGCACTTACTGGAACCTTGACCACCATAAATTTTAACAATTTTAACTTTATTTATTTCTTGATGTGATGGACTCATCTGACAGAAATTTCTCCATTAATGGACTCCACCAGAGAGGTAAAATTCCCTTGTACTAGCAGTCAACATACAGTAACATTGACAGGACAAAGTCTTGGTATGGTTTTACTCTGCTGCTACAAACTTTACTCGATGTAAATATTTATATTACCTAGGCATGTCAAGTAATAGTACCGAAACACCGAAAAATTAGTGAATTGTGGAAGGACGGGTGCTCTGCAACTTTCTGGGCTAGGGTTTCTAGCCATCTTGCAACGGCGCCGCCCTCTGCAATTTTCTCTGCCAACGACTCCCGAGCTCGGCTTTCTTCAGGTACTCACACCTGTTGATCCTTTCCGATGGCTACGTCAAGGGGGGAGGCTCACATAGCCTCCCCCAATGTCAATGTTGCTGCCATCAATCAAAAAACCTCAGCTGACACAAAGCAACCTGCATCTGGCACTGTACAGTGCTCTGTCATGGGTAACGAACTGCTGGAGAATAATTCACAGAATACACCCCCAGGAGCTACGCCGGGAGGGTAAGCAAACAAAACAACAGATGCACAGGACACCACCGCTTCTCCAAAAGTCACCTTTTCCACCTGCAAGCCGATTGCTATGGAACATCCCAAAATCAAGCTCCCAAGCCACAGGATCAATGCCCAGATCCAGTACATGAGAGACCATGCGCTGATTGGCAAATTCGTAGGGTTCTGGCCAACAGAAAAGGCCTTGCATGGATGGATCCGGTCCAAATGGAAGCCAAAAGGTCAGGTCACTCTGCAACTCGGGCCCAAAGGGTTCTTCACAGCAATTTTTAACTGTCTCAAGGATAGGAACCGAGTCATGGACGAGGGTCCTTATTTTTTCAACTCCTCAGGCCTCTACCTACGGGACTGCATCGAAAGATTTAACCCGGACAAAGGGGACTTCAGTTGGGCACCAGTCTGGATCAGACTTTACTCCCTGCCTCTAGAATATTGGGACGAAGAATCCCTAAAGGATATTGGTAACAGCCTTGGCGAATTCGTAAAAATAGCAGAGGAAACAAAGCTTAGGCAGTACACTTCCTATGCTCGCATCTGCGTCTTCATGCATCTAGCGCATGCTCTTCCAGACTCGGTCAGCCTCTACCATGACGATTTTGAATGGGTGCAGACCATCGACTATGAACACGTGCCTTTCAGGTGTCAGAAATTCCATACCCATGGCCATCTTTTCCGCGACTATCCTCTGAATGTAACCCCCAGCAAGCCCTCTGATGCTTCCTCCACTCCTGATGCTGATGGCTTTACTAAAGTCCAAAACCATCGCCGACACAACAAGAAAACCCCCCCATTAAACCATAAGTCCCACCCTCAGTCCCTAGATCCCCCCTCAACCAGTAATAGCTTCGGTATCCTCGCCAATCCTGACTCCGAAACCCCGCAAACGGAAGCCGGACCAAAACCCCTGCTCAACTCGGTGCCTGAGTCTAGTACTGGCCCTCTTATTGACATGGACGTCGACAATGCCGGGGCTAATGAGATCCAGATCAGTCTTATGGAGGAGGAATATGAAATGGTAGATATCAGATAACTGGACATCTTCACACTGGAGCAAGCTTGCAAACGAAAAGAGTTTGACCAGATCTCGGAGAAACAGATCAAGAACCTCACCGTTGCCCTCTCTCGAGCGCAGCAGCACCAAAAATCCCTAGGCATCCAGCAGGGAAGCACATGGGATGGGAAGAAACCCTTTAAAGACTAAAAAAAAAGAGGACGGAAATCTGACCTTCAAAGAACTATCCTCCTTGGGGAGCTTCTTGTGGAATCTGGTAGGTACCCTAAACTTACCAAGTTTTTCCCACCTCGTGAAGGTAGTTCCCAATGAAGCTCATCCTTGGAACATAAGGGGTCTCAACAGCCCCTCAAAAGTTCTTATGATCAATAATATGATACAAATGGAAAGACCTCAAGTTTTTTTTCTACAGGAAACTAAATGTAAAAGCAATACCCTTGGTCCTATGCTCTCAAGGGCCTGGCCAAGCTGTCACTCGGTTGCGGTTGATGCCTCCAGAGCCTCTGGCGGACTCGCCATTGCTTGGGACCCAAGAACGGTTTCTATAAATGATGCACATGCAGATCACAACTTAATCCAGGCTTCTTTCCATATCCATGGCACCAATCTGCACGAACATCTTTCTAATGTCTACTTCCCACAGGAGTTAGCCAGAAAAATCACTCTGCTAAATACGGTAGAACTGCTCAACTCTACCAGAGCTCACCCTCTATGGATAATGGGGGGCGATTTCAATATGATAACCAACTTGGACAAAAAAACAGGTGGCAGAGCAAAGCTCGAGGCGGACAGTACCTAATTCAAAGATTTCATCCAACGGAACTGGTTGATTGACCTTCCCTTTGCCAATGGCAATCACACCTGGAATAACAAGAGAAAGGGCTCACAACAAATCGCCTCCAGATTGGATAGATTTCTCCTTTCTGATAATGCTGTTCACATTGGAGGGGACTTCCAGGCTGTTATTCTTCCTTTTTCAGGTTCTGACCACTGGCCTATCTCTCTCCAATGGTCCAGACCAGGGGACCACGTTAAAAGACCTTTTCGCTTTGAAGCTTTCTGGCTCACTCACCCAGGCTTCAAGAAAATGGTCCATGCTGCTTGGCGAGACTTCTCTCCTCCCCCCGGCTCCAAGATGTTCCAATTCCAACAACATCTCAAAGATCTTAAAGCTCGCATCAAAGGCTAGAATCAATCCACCTTTGGCAACATCTTCCAACAGCAAAATATTCTTCAAAAGGAAATGGCCGAAATCCAACTTCGCATCATCCAAGAAGGACGCAATGATGATTTGGATATGAAAGAGAAAAGTCTGCTCAAACAGCTGGAGGAAAGACGGCAGCAAGAGGAAATCTTCTAGAAGAAAAAATATAGGATCAGATGGTTAAAGGAAGGGGAACGGAATACTAAATTCTTCCATCGTTCCACCATCCAATGTCGGATGAATAACAACATTAGCTTCCTCCATGGCCCAACAGGAGAAAGACTGGAGAACCATCAAGACATAGAAGCCGAATTGGTTGCTCATTTCAAATCGGTGTTGCAAGAAGACCCGATCGACAAGCAGCCAACTATCAACAAAGTCCTGCACAACATCCAGAAACTCATCACGGCTGAGCATAATCAACTCTTGCTGCGCCCCATCACACTTCTGGAAGCCGAGCAGGGAGTAACCCAAAACAAGGAAGGCAAAGCTCCAGGACTTGATGGCTTCACTTCCAATTTCTTCCATCACTTCTGGGATCTGATTAAAAATGATGTCTGGCACTTAGTAGAGGAATCCAGATCCATGCATTGGCTTCTACCATCAATCAAAGCCACTTTCATAACATTGGTCCCTAAGGAAGACCAAGCTCTCACGCCTGACAAATTTCGACCTATTGCACTTTGCAACGTCATCTATAAGATCATCTCAAAGGTCATTGCCAACAGGCTCAAGCCGCTGCTTCCTATGCTCATCTCACCTGAGCAAACAGGGTACGTGGAGGGGCGACAAATACTTGATGGCATCATCCTCACGCATGAGGTCATTCACTCGCTGAAGCAAACCAAAAAGCTAGGTATGCTCCTTAAAATTTATTTATCCAAAGCCTTTGACAAACTTAACTGGAATTACATTCATCAGATGCTTGCTGCTTTCGGGTTCAGTCCTCCTTGGATCAGATGGGTCATGAGCCTCATCTCCTCTTCCTTCTTCTCAGTCTTAGTCAATGGCTTCCCCTCTCATCCCTTCTCCCCTTCTCATGGCATCCGCCAAGGGGATCCTCTATCCCCCTTTCTCTTTGTGCTTATGGCTGAGGGTCTTGGTCGCTCCATCAATCATGCTCTTCATTTGCACCGACTCCATGGCATTTCCGTCCATGATACCTCTGCCTTTACCCATCATCAATTCGTGGATGATAACATGCTCTTTGAGCATCCTTCTGCTCAAGAAGCCTCCACCTTTAAAGGATTGCTGGATTTGTTTGCCGAAGCCTTGGGCATGACTGTTAACACCTCCAAGTCGCAAATTTTCTTCTTCAACACCACTCTGCCCATTCAGCACTGCATAGCCAGAATCCTTGGATTTTCCATCGCCAAATTTCCAGCCAAATACCTTGGTGCTCCCTTGATTGACTCGGCCCTCAAGGACTCTTCTTGGAGAACCCTCCTGGACAAGCTAGAAGCCATATTATCCTCCTGGACTTTTCGCCCTCTTAACCTGCCCAGTAGACTCATTCTGGTCAAGTCTATCCTTCAATCTATGCCCCTATACCTCTTCTCTATTTTAGCGGCCCCCAAATGGGTCCTCAAGCAAATCAAGTCTCTTCAGCGCAACTTCCTGTGGGGTGCCTCAGGACAGAACAGAAAATGGACCTTGGTAAAATGGAACACGATCTGCAAGCCAAAGAATGGAGGGGGCCTGGGACTCCGTGATCCTCAGCACAACAATGCCATCATGGGGGCTAATATCTAGTGGCAGTGGTTATCTTCCCCTTTCACACCCTGGGTGAGACTTTGGACGACCAAATATGCGAACCATAGGCCCGCTTCAGAGCTCATTCGATTAACTAACACTAAAGTCGGCTCGCTGATCTGGAATGCGGCCAAATAGCACCGCCTCCTTATTCAAGAACACAGCTTCTGGGAGGTCTGCAACAGACGCACTGCTCGCTTTTGGATAGACTCTTGGCTATAGCGACCCAATTTACTGTCCGTCATCATGCAGCCCCTTCAACTCGACATGATTGCTCCTCTGGAAGCCACGGTCCACCATTTTTGGGAAGAAAACCACGAGCAGGGTTACAGGCAATGGAAGACGGCAGCATGCTTTTTGAATAATCAGCAGGTTCAGGCTCATCCTGCTCTAGAAGCAGAATTAATCAGCAGGAAAATCAGATACTCTGACAAGAAGGACATCCTTCGATGGGGGCACACCTCTAAAGGCAATTTCACCACTCAGGAAGCCTATTCTCTGATGACCCAGACTCAAGATCCCATTGATCCCATTTGGAAAGAGTTGTGGTTAGCGCGGTTATGGCCGAAGGTTTCCACATTCTTTTGGCTTCTCTGTCATAAGAAAATACTCACCTGGGATAACTTACTGAAAAGAGGCTTCGCCGGGCCCTCCCGCTGCCCCAACTGTAATAGCCAGGAGGAAAACATCCAACACCTCATGATGACCTGCACTTTGGCTGCCTTCTTCTGGGAAAACATATGCTCCAAGTGCAGGAAGGATGGTCGCAATTCGAGGGACTTGAATTACATCATCCATAATTGGCCTGTTGCTCCGTACAGATGCAATCTTCTAAACTCTCTCTGGAGGATCATCCCAGGTCTCACCTTATGGAATATCTGGAAGGAGAGGAACAGGCGTATCTTCAAAAATCAGTGCACCCCACCGGAAATCCTCTGGAACAATCTCTGCAGTATCCTACAGGAAACCTTAGCTCTTAAAAAATGGCAGCAGGAAGACTTCCCTACTCTGCCTCTTGAGCAACAAATCTGGAACAATTGGCAGCTCAAGCTCCATCTAGAACCTAGGCCAATTGGTACTAGTGGGCCGCAGAAAGAAATTCATGACACTTGGGTCCCCCCCCCCAGCTGGCTTCCTGAAACTTAACTTTGACGGAGCCTCCAAGGAAAATCCAAGGGAAGCGGGCTTCGAGGGAATATTCCGTGACCATAAAGGGGACCCTTTGCACATTTTCTATGGATCTATAGGGTGGGATACCAATAATTCTGCAGAGCTGGAAGGACTTTGGCAAGGTATGCAGCTCGCTCAGACCCACAACTTTTTCCCTATTGAGATTGAGGGCGACTCACAAATCCTCATCAACATGGTAAGTAGGCTTCTCTCGGGCTCACCTCCTTCTCGATTAGCTGATAGTTGGAGGCTCATGGCATGACTAGAGCTCATAGCTGAATGGTTGCAAGAGCACAGAGCCATATATCTCAAGCATACTAGAAGATCTGGTAACAAAGTGGCAGACCTTCTGGCTAACAAAGGCGTGATGAGTGCCCAAAATCTTTCAGCAGGGCCCCTCTCCAGCCTCCATGACAGTAAACTCCTTCAGGAATGCACTCAGTTGGTGCACCAGGACTGCAACTCCCTCGATGCGGGTGGTTATTAAATATTTGACGGTACTCATCCGGCGGGCGAGTGCGTGGCCAAGCCACATGGCCACCCGAGGTCTGCATTTAATCACCCTTGGTCTCATAAATTATGCAGGCCGTCACCCTACGCGGCATTTATGCCGGTGGGGAGGCCGAGACAACTCCCGCTTCAAAATGCTTCGCCCTAGTCCTTCATCCCTGCATTTGGATGTGGTTTCAAAGTTTATGGTTTGGATTTGCCGGTTGCAATTCTCCATGTCGCTGCAGCTCATGCTCGTGGGTTCCAATTGCTCTCCTGAAGCCGAAGTACATAGCCTCCGCACTACTGTTGGTAGGCGATGCCCTTTGGTTTGTTGTGTTATTTTTTCCCCTGGCTTTCATTACTCCCACAGTCCGTTCTGTTCTTTGCATTTAGCCTCTCTGCCCGGTCTGTTTTCTCCGCTCCACCCGCTGGTGCTTCCTGACACTTCAGCCTTTTCGCATCCTATCCCTACTGCTATGTCGCGTTTAAGGCATCGCCTTCGATGCCGTCGGGGAAGCTCTCGTCCCAGCTCCTACAGGCGTCGACGCTCCCCTTCCTCTGATTCTCAGTCGTCCTCTCATAGCCTCAGTGGAAGCCCTTCGCCTTCCCGTAGTCTTCGTGGCAGTGGTCGGGCGCGTCGTCCTACTTCCTCCCCGGGGCATAGCGTCTCTGCCCCTCAACAGCCTCTTATTCCGCTGCCTGCTATCTCTTCTCCCACTCGCAACCCGTCCACTGCCATCTTTCATTATCAATGTAATTCCTCTCGCCCCTTAGTAATTGCTACAATTTTGGTCTCTTTCAAGGAGATCCCTGAATCTTCCCCTATTCCCCTTCCTTCAGCCACTCCCCTCATTCTGCCGGACCCTCCCACCTTTCCACTTGCTTCTCAGATGATGGACATTGGCTCCTCACGCAAAGAGGTCGACGGTAGCTCAAGTCTTCTCCAGGACCTAGAGCTGCCAGCTGGTGTTCGCAATGCAGGTGCTGTTGTTGGTCAAAAGGACCCGGTTATTGATGACGATGGAGGCGGCTGGTGCAGAATTGAGGAGGAATCCCCCTCGGGTGACTATGGGCTCTAATGCTTCTGTCTGTGCTCAAGTTTTTTTTGTCTAGTTTCTGTGTCATTTTGCTGGTTCAGTTTGCAACAAATCTCAGTCTATCTAAGATGGTGCCTTATGGCATGTAATAGCTGGTTTCCTCTCCTGAGGCAGCTCTTAAACGTTTCTCGGGCCGGTTTCTCCTTGAGGGTGGCTCAATTTTTCGATATCTTGCTGACTGTATGGCGCTTCTGACACCCTGAACACTCTGTACCATATGTTTCTTTAAATGATTTAAGATTACTTAGAAAAAAAAAATAGTAACGAAACACCAAAACACCAGAAAATTGTGTGAATGCTTCTACTGATAAATTTCGAGTAGACAAACTATTGATTGATAATTTTTTTCCCATTGTAACTTCCCTATTAACTAACGACGATAGAATTCAAAACTTTGGAGTTATGTTTTGTGCATGCTTTCATTAGGGGACTTTTGAGGTCTAAAATGGGCCTCCTAAGAAAAATGTACAAAAAAAATAAACTTTATAAGAACCACTAGAGTTCAATATGAAGATGTCAACCATGGGGGATGATTCACCATTTTTGGAGTAAAAAAGTAAAAATAATAAAAAATAATAAAAAATAATAAAATTACTTTTTCAACTCGTATTTTAAGTTTATCTACTTGAGGTTTTACTCAAATTTTGAGAGGGAGTACTCATTGGATGAAAAATTTAATTCCTTATCCAAGGAGTACCCATGTTTCGTATTTTCAATGGACCCTGCTACATGAAAAATGAGAAATACGGAAAAAAACGTGATTGCAATCACACTTTTCATGTATTTCTCATTTTTCATGTAGAAAGGTCCATTGAAAGTATGGAACATGGGTACTCCTTAGATTAGAAATCAAATTCTACATCCAAAAAGTGTTTCCACTCGAAATTTGAGTAAACCCATAGGGAGTTAAGTTGAAAATACAAGTTCAAAAAATATTTTTTTCTTTTTTCCCTCTAAAATTTGATGATGTAATCAAATCTTATATTATTATTTCCACTATTATTTTGTAATTTCTTTAGGAGACCCATTTTAGACATAAAAATTCCCCTAATGATGGTTTATTTTAATATATAAGTAATCTAGTACGGAACTAAAACTTGGAACCTCAACTAGTTGATATAACTAATGACGTACTTCTTTTGTGTATAAAGGAAAGTTGACTAGGCTTGATCCTTGACGCAATAAAAATAATCCAGCAAGCAACATGGAATCAAGAAATCACACATAAGCACCATCCAATAGATCAACAAAGGAATACACATAAATTTTAAATTTATTCAATAATCAAAATCGAGAATGGATCAATATAGGCGTGCCAATTATAGTTGTAGAGTCATCCTTTGGTATCACTTGGGCCTTTCTCACACACTTTGATATCTCTCCCATCTAATTACATCTCGATCTCTCCATTACATATATAAAAACATTCTCATACTAGTAAATATTAATAAGCTCTTACTCTCCCTAATTTATCTAAAAATTCCGTTAACTTAGCTAATTTGTTCCATAAAATGGAAAATTTCATGACACTCATCAAACTTCCTAAATATTTAGATATCGTAAAGGATATTATAACTTATAAAATTCTAAATATAAAAAATTTAAATGGAAATTTGAGGAAACCAACTTCTTCTAGTAAACCTTTTGATGTATAAAGGTATATCATGAGTTTGATATTTGTGAGATTCTCCTAAATTAGACTCCTCGGGAAGAAACTAATTGTTCATGAACCCTTCAATACTAGTACCATACCTATAAATGTATGTTTTGTTTCAACTTGGTAGCATCCTATAATGGTTTATTTTTCCAATTAACTAATATTAGAAGTATTATTTTCCCCTTATTCTTTTTACCACCTTTTGTGTTAAGTCCCTATATTACTAGTGTAGTCCTTTATTGTTGTTAGTGTAGCCACCTTATTGTTATTTATGTACCCCTATAGCCCCCATATTGTTATTATTGTGCCCCATAAAAGCCACTATTGTTATGTTTGTGCCCTTACATTATTATTCTTAAGTCGGCTAGGCTAATTTGTGACCCCATGGACTCACAGGTTTCTCATTTGTATCATCCAAGAATTTTTTTATTTATGTAATGTAAAGGAGGTTTCCCCCTCGAAGTGGTTGATTTCTAAGGTGTCAATCTCTCTTTTCTTCTATTTTGGGAGCTAGTTTCATAACATTTGGTATCGAAGTTTTGGATTCTAGGGTTTCGCTGCTTCAAACAGGTCATCGTGGAATATTCACTATAACTTTTTTATATGAAGGCTTAGAAGCTAAAAAAACTCATTTGTGAAGAAATCCTTATGAATGTCGTGTACAAATTTCAGATCTTGGTTTGCAATAGTGTTGAAGATATCATCTATGGAGGTTAGGGTTTTTGCAGGCTCCAGAATTTCATCTCAAAGAGGTGACCTTGGGAAAATCATCATAGCTCTCTCTCTAAGCATCAAATTGGAATTCTATAAAAAGTGGCCAAAATAAAACGGATTTTAGTTTACTGTATATCAATTTTAGAGCCGAAGGAGGAAATAATGACACATGGAATGTCATACAATATCACTCTATTGAACTAGTCCATAATTAGGTCATTGTGGGAGATTGGGCATAACTTTGCCTTAAAGAATTAAAATCAGGTCAGTTATGTGGCATTGGAAAGATGATTCAGAGGGATAATAAAGGACTGAAGATAAGATCTCGGGGATCCGAAATTATAGAGATACATCAATTTCAATATCAAGCTCCTCAAAAGCAAGAAAAAGGTGTGTATTGTTTTTCAAACTACATAAGTCTTGTTTGAAAAATCAGTTTGAAGTTATTCCAATGGCATATTGAAGCATAGATATCAGTATTTGGTTTTAAAATTTCCCCCTAAAAATAATTCAACACCCATTAAGCCCTCAAAAGTCTCTACTATGACTCATGAAGAGGAAGAAGTGCAACACGATATATCAAAATTACAAGATCAAGTGCTACAACTTTCGCTTTCGCAAAGAACAACAAAAAATGAAATAGAGGTTTTGAAGAAAGGCATGGAAGCTAATATGGATGGTTTAAGGTATGGCATGGAACCTAAGATATTTGACGTGGAAGAAAAAATTAAATAAAACATGGAAGACATGAAGAATTATCTAAAAGCCGACATGGAAGGTTTGAAGCAAGGTTTGACAAAGTTGATACAAAAAAATGATTTGTAATGGCGAAAATATATTAGAGGAAACTCATGGTGAGAAAAAACTAAATTTTAATCGTGATTTCATAAACTCTAATTTTGGATTGAATACCCACCATATTCCAAATATCAATATGAGAAAGTTTTATGGAAAGTATCTTGTAACATGGATACTACATATGGAGCAATATTTTTATCTCAATAATGTGCAAAACACACAAAAGGTATGCATTGCAACTTGATATTTAGAAAAAAATGCATTTGTATGGTATCAATGGCTTTTTCCCGCAAAAAAATTGTCACTTGGTCAATTTTTACGGAGGAAATTAGAGCACATTATGAGGATACAAAGACAAACACCTTCTTTATCCAATTGATAAATCTCAAACAAAAGGGTTCAGTGGTGGAGCACATTGAGGACTTCCAAAAATTGAAGATAAGGGTAACAGATATTCCAGAGGAACATAGGATTGATGTCTTCATAGGGACTTTAAAGGATAACATCCAACATGAAGTTCTCCTTTTGGAACCTGGTTCATTGGAGAAGGCATTCAGGTTGGCAAGAAAAATTGAACGTAAAATTATGGCGATACAGAAGCTGACCACTCACATCTATAAAGATGGAAGTATTTCTACTCCTAGACTTCCACAACTTACAAGATTGACACCATAGCAATTGGAAGAAAAATAGAAAAAGGATTTGCTATAGTTGTGATATTAAGTACACTAAAGGTCATAAGTGTGTTGAGAAGAAATTATTTTACATAGATTGTGAAGACGAGGAATAAAATGAACTAGAAGCTTCAAAAGAAGAGGATATACACCAGGAACCAACCCCGGAGAAAGAAGAAATTAGTTTGCCCACATCTTGTAATGAATTGGGAGGAATTACCACTCCTCAAACTCTTAAGATAGAAGGAAATATCAAGAATAAAAATGTAATAGTGTTGATTGATTTAGGTAGTACCCATAATTTTATTCATTGTAAGGTAGCCAAGGAATTGAATTGCTTCATATACCCAGCACCAAAGTGTCAAGTGATGGTTGAAAATGGAGGGACTATAAATTGCTCTAGAAAATTCCATAATATCAAGCTAACCATGGGGGAATATGTATTGAATATTCCAATGCTTTCCATTCCAATGGGATGTGTTTATTTTGTACTAGGAGTACAATGGTTACAATCTTTGGGGACGGTAGCTTTTTAATTTTCAAGAACTTTTCTTGAATTTTCTTTTAGAAGGAAAGGAAGTTAAATTACGAGGTATCGCAAGGAAGCCGATAAAGATAATAAGCTCTAATTTCATGACAAAGCTTATGAAAAAAGAACAAGGAGGCATAATTGCACAATTCTGCTCACTAGAAATTCCAGCATCAAAATCATCTATTTCTCCAGATCTCCAAAAATTCTTGGACAATCATTCCAAGGTGTTTGAATCTCCCAGAGGAATCCCACCTATTAGTGATCATGATCATGCTATTCATTTGATTCCATGAATTGTTCCTCCAAACATCAGGCCTCATAGATATCCTTATGTCCAAAAAAGTGAAATTGAGCATATGATTACAGAAATTTTAGAGGTTAGTATAATTCAACATAGTCAAAGTTATTTCTCTGCTCTAGTAGTATCAGTGCATAAGAAGGATGGATCATGTCGCATGTGTCCGGATTATAGGGAGCTCAATAAGCTCACTATTAATGATAAATTTCCCATTGCTGTGATTGATGAATTACATGGAGCAATTTATTTTACCAAGTTGAATCTTTGTTTAGGATATCGTTAAATTAGAATAAAGACTGAAGATATTCCGAAAACAAAATTTCTAACTCATGAGGGTCATTATGAATTTTTGGTCATGCCTTTTGGCCTTACCAATGCACCTTCTACATTTCAAGGGTTGATGAATTCAATTTTCAAACCCTTCCTTAGAAAATTGTTGTTAGCATTTTTTTATGATATACTAATCTACAACGGGTCTTGGAAGGATAATGTTCAACATGTTGACAAGGTGCTCAAACTATTGGAGGAGAAACAATTATATGCAAAAGCCTCCAAATTTTTTTTTGGAGTACATGATGTAGAATATCTGGTTCATATTGTATATCAGGAGGGTGTTAAGGTATACCCTAACACAATTAAATCCATTAAGGAATGGAAAGTCCCCACAACCATAAATAAGTTACGAGGATTTCTTGGGTTAATAGGGTCTTATCACAAGTTTGTTAATAATTATGGGATAATATCAACACCTCTAACAACATTATTGAAGAAAGATGCATTTTCATGGACTCTTGAAGCAACTAAGGCCTTTAAACATATTAAAGAGGAAATGTTCCTAGCACCGGTCTTAGCTATGCCAGAATTCACAAAAACCTTTATTGTGGAATGTGATGCCTCGGGAAATGGAATCAGTGTTGTTTTAATGCAAGAAGGAAGACCCGTTGCTTTTGAAAGCTGTCCAATCAAAGGAAAGTATTTACAGAAAGATATTTATGAGAAGGAAATTTTTGCAATACTACATGCACTAACGAAATGGAAAACTTACCTAATGGGAAGACACTTCAAGATAAAAACTGATCATGATAGTCTTAAATAATTTTTGGAACAAAGACATTCTTCAGAAGAGCAGCAAAAATGGGTCACAAATATGTTGGGTTATGACTTCGAAATCATCTACAAAAAAGGGTAGCTAAATTTTGTTGTAGATGCAATCTCAAGAAAGGATGAAGAGGTGGAAGCATTGCTTTGTGTCATTTCTATTATCCAACCAGATTGGATAACCGAAGCAAGGGATGAATGGAATAATGACAAAGAAGTGTAGACACCCATTCAAAATTTGCAGCAAGATCCTAGTACATCTGATACATTTAGTTGGAAAAATTATTCCTGATGGTACAAACATTGCTTATATATTTTTAAGAATTCCCAACTAAAACAAAATATTCTTTTGGAATTGCACCCCTCTCCCTTAGGAGGACACTTAGGATTTTTTAAAAATTACCACACGGTGAAGAAATATTTTTTCTGGAATGGCCTTAAATCTGATATTCAAAATTTTGTGGCGGAATGTTTGGTTTTCGAGAAAAATTTATTTGAGACAATTAAGACCTCAGGTCTTCTATAGCCTTTATCCATTCCTAGTCAACGTTGGGAGGAAGTTTCAATGGATTTTATCACATGTTTACCTAAGTCTGAAGGAAAGAGTGTCATCATGGTGGTAGTTGATAGACTTACCAAGTATGCACACTTTTGTGGATTATCTCATCCATTTAAAGCAAGTACAATTGCTACTGTATTTATGGAAACAATTCAAAAGCTACATGGAAACCCAAATATTATTGTAAGCGACAGAGATCCCATTTTTACTAGAAACTTTTGGATAGATTTATTTTCTTTTTTGGGTACTCAACTAGCTCATAGCTCATATTATCATCCTCAATCCGATTTTAAAACTAAGATAGTGAACAAATGTTTGAGAGTATATCTTCATCATTTTGTATCTAATAAATAAACACAATGGTCAAGTGGTTACCTCTGGCTGAATGGTGGTATAACACTTCCTTCCATACTGCAGCAAAAATGACCCCATTTATGGCACTTTATGGATATCATCCACCATCCATCACATCATATTTATGATAAAATTCTTAGGTTCAAGCAGTGGAATATCACATTGAGCATCAACAACAAGTTCTCCAACTCTTAAAGGATTACCTAAGTTTGGCACAAACTCGAATGAAACAACAGGAAAATCAACATCATGGCGAGAGAATTTTTTATGTAGGAGACTGCCTATTTTTACAGCTACAACCATACAAACAAATGTCCCTCAAGCAAGCTAAGAAGGATAATAAATTATCCCCAAAGTACTATGGTCCTTAACAGGTGTTGCAAATTATTGGTACTATGGCATACAAATTGGAGCTTCCTGCTTTTTCTTGAGTGCACCCAATTTTCCATATTTCATGCTTAAAGAAGGTTATATGTGACAAAATTCCAGTTCAAACAATATTTCTAAAACTTGATGAGGAAGGAAAAATCATATTGGAACCTGACGCAGTCATGAAAACAAGAACTCGACAGCTACGAAATTGATCAATTTTAGAGTATCTCATCAAGTGGAAGAACTTACCCACCGAATATTCCACATGGGAGGATGAGCATTTTATACAGAAGCATCCTAAGCTACTTAAGCATTGAGGACAACACTTTTATGAAGGAGAGGGGAATGTTGGGTCCCTATATTACTAGTGTAGTCCCTTATTGTTGTTAGTGTATCCCCCTTATCATTATTGTTGTACCCCTGTAGCCCCAATATTTTTATTATTGTGCCCCATAAAAGACACTATTGTTATTGTTGTGCCCTTACATTGTTATTGTTAGGTTGACTATGATTATATTGTGACCCCATGGACTCCTATATATAGAAAGGAGGTTTTTTCCTTTGTATCATCCAAGAATTTTTCATTTATGTAATGTGAAGGAGGTTTCCCCCTCGAAGTGGCTGATTTATAAGGCGTTGATCTCTCTTTTATTCTATTTTGGGAGTTGGTTCCATAATATTTTGATCCAGTATTACTTCAATATTTTATTGAACAATTCTATATAACTATTTCTCCCATCCAATTGTCTTATTTTTATCACTAATAGGTAAATATTTTGAAGCATATTCTTTCTTCTTGAAGGGATACAAATATGCAACACTATATATTGGATAAATCCAAATATTAATTAGGAGTTATATTTCATAAGCATTTGAAAAAAACTTTATTAAAAGTTTACATAGCCCAATATTTTATTTTTGGCTTGTTATTTTTCACTGTAGGAAACCTTTATTTTCTCAGGTTTTCCAAAACTAAGTCACCAACTTCAAAATTTAGTTGACTTCTTCTAATATCTGCTCTATGTTTGCACTTGCTACTATTTTCCTACAATTGTTCAACTTTTTCCTTTAGTTAATGCATACTAATTTAATACCATGGCCTTATTGGGATTGGAAATGGTTGATATAGACCAACATCCTAAATTATCCTTTGCCATACTGAAATATCCTACATTTCTTAATAAGCCTTTTTTACATCATTATGCATACTTAGCCAAAAAAAATTTAAACACACACACAAATATATATATATATATATATATATATATATATATATATATATATATATAGAGAGAGAGAGAGAGAGAGAGAGAGAGAGAGAGAGAGAGAGATCGCTAAGAAAAGGTTTTTTCGTATCTAAAATTTCTTGATGGTCCTCCACTATGGATTATTTTTATCATAATTTCCCTCATTTAACATCTTGGTATGTATAATTTATTATCTTTCAATAATATTCCCTCTTTTTTCATGTATTCCAACCATGTAGTTACATTTTTTCGTATCGAATTTTTATAGGATGCATAATCATCTTTAAATTTGGCATATCCTTCTACATTTCCTTGGAATTCATGAAAAATAAAAGTAACTCTACTCGATGCATTTACCCTTTTTTTATTACCACTTGTATGATTTATAACAAATGCAAAATTTTGCAAGAATTCAACCCATTTAACATGTGTGTTGGGTCGAGAAGAAGGTACGTTTCATCCCATCTTTACCACGATTTCATATGTACTTTTATGAATTTTCCCCTCATATTAGCAATAAAGTAAAGGTAAATAACGTAAAGCCAAGGCATAATGAACTGATGATAAAAGGAATGTTTAAAAACATAAAAACTAACTTGTTATATCTTTATTGATAGGGAAGCAAAGCAGCTGAACTGCTGATGACCAGAAGATAGCTGACAAGGGAGGAAAACGAGATCATAATGGCTCCTATGGACCAGCGAGAGATGGAAAGGCACATCCACGCTTTGATTACTCAAACGACAGCCACGAAGCAGCAGGGTCTCGTATGGAAAGGATTCGTTACTACTTTTGAATTCTACTTTAAAAGGTCGAAGATGAACAAGATAGATAGATCTGCATAGAAATTTTCCTCTGTAATAGATGTATCGGGACATAATCATCAAGTTGTGTTAATGTATTAATCTCCATCTTAATAAATATTTTTGGCATTTTTGGAATAGTCAATCTCTGAGTTTTCCTTAGCAGTGGAATTCTGGTGGCTTTGGGCCCAACCCTGGGAGTTTCTCTGCTACTTTTGTGCTATACATTTATTTACAGAACTTTCATTTCCATTCATCTAGTGCATTTCATAAGATATCATTTAATTGGTTAATTGTGAACATAAGATGCTACAACTTCCCCTTTCGTTAGACTAGTTCACCATTCATGGCTTCTTGCTTAAAATCAATGTTTTCATAATTGTGTAAATTCTTTCATCATTTCTCAATGCTTTTATAATCGTTTGATTAGTTTTAACACGACTACTATTCAATTATGTATGTAGTTAATGTTGGATCTTATCATTATCATTGTGAGCGTTGGTTGTTGTTTAATTTAGAGGGATGTTATTCATTGATTTGAAAGAGAATTCCATTGAAAATTTTAGAATAATCAATTTATGTTCAATTTATTAGATTTGTTTCTAAATTCATTATGATTGTTGTTCAATTCATCACAGTACGATGTTCAATTGTAGTTTGTTCTTTTCAGTCTGGAGTAGTTATTTCTGCATATGATTAGAATAGAATAGTCAAAAGCATTCTATAATTCCCTTCCAAATTGATTTGATTGAACTTTGATAATTAGATAGTCTTCCTTATGATAATTTAGAGTATTTGTCCTCCGATATCACTTGCATATACTTTGCTTACACTCTTGAAATAACAAGACTTGCCCTAGGTTGATAATTAAATGAGAAGCATTGAAGTTACCTGTAACAGTCACCTTTATGACCCAACATTTTTGGTGTTGTTTTTGGGGAGAGTGTTTAAGAGTGATGTCCTTTATTTATTTTCCCTTTTTCTGTGAAGAATTGGGTATTAATAATGAGAGGTAAGAACCTGTGTGCCAAAAAGAAAAATTCTTGCTCTCCAGCCCATTTTTTAACAATTTTTCATAGGTTAGTAGGATAGGTGCTCTTGTTTTATGACTAGGAAGAAAAAGATAGAAACAAATCAAAATCCCCCACTTAAATCCACAAAACCCAAAGGACTAGTGATCCTTGGAAGAACAACATATATAGACAAAATCATTAAGAAGTCTGAATCCCAAGCATCCATAGGACCCAGAACCATTCCTACTAAGATTCCTACTACACTGCCTCAAGCAGCAACCTCACCATCCGCAGCCCATGCCGAGATTCACAGTGAAACAAAAGGGTCTGAAAAAAGCTTTCAGACTGTTGATCACGTAAGTCCTGGCCCTTTAAGAGAGGGAGGTTATTGCAATTTTCAATAAGGATAGGGAGAAACCAGCAGTGCAATATAGGTAAAAACTCTAGAGCCTGGATCCCCTGAGAGAGTGGTTGAAATAGAGACAGCCAGCATCCCAAATCGGGCAAGTGTTGTAAGGCTTCCTCCACATCCACTCCCTAATTCCACTGAGATTATTCCTCTAGAACCATAAATTCTTGAAGATTATTGGCATATCTTTGACCAAATGGAAAACAACTAGAACCAGAGGCAGACATCAACATTGGAGTATCCCATTTTTGATCTGGCTGCAAATGCCCCTATGAAAGCCATTCCATTAAAAAACATCCCGACCTTCCATGGGTTCACCTCGGAATATCCTGATGCATTATTATTTGAATTCGATGTCTTATGTAGGGGATATGACTCACCACTGACCCTCAGAAACTGAAATTATTCCCCTCTACCTTGAAGGGAACAGAATTACGTTGGTTCATGGGGCTCAGTGGAGGAACCATTAATAGTTGGGACCAAATGAAAAACTCTTTTCTTAATAAATATCAAGACTACTGCCAGAGTCAAGAAATAAAAGATGAAATCTTCAATATTTCTACAAAAGACAATGAGACATTAGAAGAATACATCGAAATATTTCAATATAACTTGCAAAGGTCTCCATATACTACATTGTCTAAACATATCTTAAAATCAATGATGATTAAGGGAATGAAAGAATAATGGGTCGAAACACTTAACATAATGGGAAAAGGGGACATCTATCAAGAAGAATATGATGACATTATTTCACTGTGTATCAGGCGTTCTCGGGATAGTACGCGAAGTAGGCCAACCAGGTAAGACTCAGCTACAAGGAATCCTAAGCAGTCCAGTGGCAACGTGACCAGAGTAGAATTTGGTAAGCTTTTAGAATATTTCAAAACTGATATCTTGGGCACCCTGACAATGTAGCTAGATGTCCTACAAGCCAAGCAGAAGCAAGCTATAGTAGAACAAAACTTGGTTGTATTTTTTCCACGTTGTCAGAAGAAGCACATCCAATGGGAATGTCCATTAGACATGGTCCAATCAAGTGCTATTTGTACCAAGGACCATGCCACTAACCATTGCTCTTCACTTCCGGGGCTGAAAGTAGTTTTTAAAGAAGAAGACGAAGAGACAGAACCAGTCTATCTAATGAACCAGCGTCGACAGTGGCAAGCACGACTAGGTATGCCACAAGACCTACCTTAGTTTTTCTTCTCCACATTTTAACCAGCAAAACCCTGCAACATCTTGGCAGAACCAATCACCTTTCTCTACTTGGCAATCTCAATCATTTCCTATGCCTCCTTGGCCAACACAACCCTCTTCAGGTAATAATTGGCCAAGTTTTCCTTGTTCTCCACCTTAATGGAAAAGTAATCCCTATCAGTCCCGTTGGCCTGCCTCCCCTTTGTTATCACTCAGAAAAATGAAGCATCATTTGAAAAATTCCTAGAGTTTCATGTGTCAAAGGTAGGGTTATAGGATTCATTTTTCATTATTTGCTCAAGGAAAATTTTTAATTTTTCTTATTTAGCCTATCCTAAGGTCTAAACCCACCCTCATTCAAATCCCCTCATGTCACATCAATCATAATTTTCTAAAAATTTTCATATTCCAAGGCTTTAGCACCGAAAGGGTCATTTTAGCCAAGAAACCACACTTTTATAGTGAAATACACAGATAAATTGCACTTTTCGCTACGAAACTGCTAATACTTTCATAGCGAAAATGCCCAGAAATACACTAGGAATGCTACGAAAGTAACATTTCCTGTCTGTCATGTCAAATTAGCTGTTAGGTGTCAAAAAATTATTTGAAAAGGATAAGTTAGATGTCATTCGAGTCAATTAGGGTAATGTAATATTCCAAAATTTGCATGCAGCAAATTGGAATATTAATTTTTCTTATATCATCTAGGAGGTGAATAAAATGGGTGAGGATACCCATGATCAGGAATAAAATCTCACATAATGTGAAGGGATCACTAGAGTATCTTGATTTTTCACCCTCAAGTGTGAAAAGGGGCAAATGCATGAAGACAAGGTCAGGTTTGACCAAGTCAACACCAATGCCATAGGAGGAGTGGATCACCTTGGAAGACAGCGCAGTGTGAATGAGGAAGAGGACATTTGGTGGAGGAAACCCTAATGTGTGGGGGCCAAGGCAAGGAGGCTTTAATTTTTATAAAGAGAGGACAAGGCAGCCATTGGAAGACATGTTATTGAATATAGAATTTGTCTGCTTAGACTCTTTGTGCACTCTCCTACTGTTTAGCAGAGTTGTCGGGGAATTCCTGTTTAGGATTCCTTCTCCTTCTTGAGAAGCCTCTTGAGGGATTTTCCTTCATTCTCCACATCTCTTGGCTCAAGGCCAAAGGAACCTCCTTCAGCTACAACGTTATTCCTGAAGCAGGATAATTCTGTGTTGCAGGGTGTTGCAGTGGAGGGTTCCACAACACCATTTCCTTGGCTCATATTTCAGAGGAGGGAGCTTCTATTCCTCTAGGAGGTTAGTGAGGGAAATTTCTAATATTATTGCAGATCATTGGCGTCAGGCCATGCACTTCCCATCACCAACAGCGCAGTCCCTTCTCTAGACTGCATTATTTCTGAGTGCAATTGCAGTGGGGACTTGCTCCACTATTTTGGAGGGTGAGATATTCAAGGATTGGATCAGCCTTTCACCTGAGATATCCTTTGGATGAGATTCAGCCATCATATGCAGCATCATCAACTATCTTCATCCATTTCCAGTTTCTGAGTTGCAGCTGCTACATTGCTACTTCAGCATTTCTACATATTTGCCATTTTGTGTATATTTCAGCCAATCCTTCTAAGGATTGTTTATTGTTGTTTCTAGGGGTTGAGATCTTGCTCCCCCATTCTATTTGAGTTGTATATGATCATATTTGTGTGTTGAAACCATTTTTCAGTAGTCACCCTTTTTATACTACGCAGTCATAGCCATGGCTTCCATCATGTAGCAGTGCTTTCCATTTGTCATGTATATGTTTTGTTGAGGCTACATTGTCTAGTTTGAGAGATCATTTCCTCAAAGAATTGTATTCATTTGCTGCTATAATATCAAGGAGAAGGATATTTACATCCTCTTGTCTCACAACTAATAAAATAACGCCGTTAATTTATCCTTTGTTCATGTATTGTTGCATCCCCTTCATCGAGCATTCTTCTGAAGATAACTAGGTGTGGGAGATCTATTTAACCCACCTAGAGGGATTTCTTTTGAGCCACCTCTTGGATTCTGGTCTTAGATACATTGATCTAAGGGATCCAGGTCTTGGTTTCAGATACTGTAGCATCCATTACTAGAAAATGCGTTTTCCAGTCATGCCTTGCTAGCTATCCCGATTTTGGGATATTACAGGTAATGATTAAGGTACATAGTCAGGGCTGAAGTCATCATCACCATTTTAAGCATGTATGAGTCATCATTATGTTATGAGTGGTCATAAAACTTCAAAATATTTCTAAATTGAGTCATTTGTCATTCTCCATTCCTTCTTTGCGTGTTATTGAGCTCTGGAGAGCTATTTAATTGAGCCCAAGTTGTGGCTGGTTTTTTCAAAGGATTACAGATATAAATAATCAAGCGAGGTGTTGGGCACCGAATCTGGCTATCTCTCTGCCCATTTTTTTCATCCGTTCTTACCCCTTTTGTTTAATTACCTATATTTTCCATGTTAAATTCACGAGGTAAATACCCCTGACTTGTCCAATTGGAATATTTTAATTAATGAAGTAAAGTCGCAGAGTTTTACCTAATTGCGGCACTAAGATCTGTGTTTGAATGCAAATTGGAAAACAAGAACCCTTGCTCCAACAGTTTGCAACAAAATCGATAACGGCCAGCTAAAGGGGGATATCGCAGCTGGAATCATGATTCCCTAGGCCTATTCTCGGCCCTTGCTTTATCCAAGATATCTGTTGTTCGTGACGTTCCAACCAAAGTCCATTTCTGAACGCGTGGTTATCATGTTTCAGGGCAATTTGTTATTCCCTTGTACTATGTATAAAATAGACATTGGTCCTGTAATTGGGGGTTCCCGAAAGGAGATTGTAATCACATTTTACAGGTCAATAAAATATTTTTGGTTTTGCTATTCTAAAGCGTTTCGTGAGAAACGCAACCCTAATCAGAGAGATGGGCCTGCTCTTCTGATCAAGTGCTGCGTCTGTGTATGTGTGTGGATTATTTCTTGTTATAGTTGCTGTTATTATTTCCTACTGTTAAGATTGTTTGAATGTCCAGCATTTGATTTTACTTCACGGCAATTTTTTAAATCTTAACCATAAACCCTTGGGTGAACGGATTACGTGTTTTTTCCTGCATATACCTTGTGTGTTTCCTTGAAAGGATATGCTCCCAGAATGATAAAATTAATTTCATATTAGGGTGGATAAATCATCCCTACCTGAACACCCACATTTTAGCGTCATTGCTGGGGAGGCTAAGAAGGTGCAAACGACGATTCAAACCAACCAGAGGGTTAATCTCTCATCCTGGGGAGATAATGAGCTTCCTCACTAGACTTCAGGTCCTGAGCATAGATTTTGATTTTGGTTTGTTTATTTCTACTTTTGTTTTGATTTTTGGGCCATCATCTTGTTTTGGGGAGGGAGGAGTCTTATGAAACCCTACTTCAGATCTGGGAGTATTAGGTCTTTTTGTGGGTTGTGTGGTTTTGGTTCTTGTCCCAGGGAGGGAGGAGTTTTGATGCCCTACTCTGGGCCTGAAACCATAGCTTTTTGTTTCGCTATCTTTCTCTTTTGAATTCTTTTATCTTGGGGAAGGAATGGTCCTTTGACACCTTACTTCAATATTGAAGCATTGTAGGTTCATACACATACCTTTCATTACACCAATTTTTGTATGAACAAATAACCAAATAAGAGGGGCAGAGCGAGAGCCCCAAAGAGGGGAAGACCAGATTTGGGAAGAAAAACTTACATTCATCATATCATAGAAAAGGCACAGTCCGAAGCATCTTCCCATGCAGCTGCAAGGCTAGGGGATAGGAGAGTGAAGTCTGAGGGATAGTCAGTGGATCAGCCTGTGCAGGCCACGGTATCCCTGGGTGATTTGGTGCAATAGGGTCCTCCAGCAGTAGAAGAGACAGTCAGCAGTGGACCAGATCAAGAGGACCTTGCGCTGGTATTAGCAGAGGAAGAAATTGCAAGTATAACATCATCGAAGTCGGACTGCTCTAATAAGGGAAAGGAATTTGTAGTCAAGGGATTGAACTATCATGATACTGGAAAAGAAAAAAAAAGGTATTGGTATCACCAAGAGACCGGGGAAGCGCCACTAAGGTAACTCGTGTTCCAATAGTCAGGAGTCCCTGGCCATCCTCTACAGAGCTTGTTGAAATCCCCAACCATTATTGGAAGATATTTATGTCTCCCACAACCTCCACTATCGAATTTCCCATTAGGAATTTGGAAGTTGGAGTGCCTACAAAGCCTATCCCATTAGAAGCACTACCAAACTTTCATGGGCTTGTTTCAGAGGATCCCGACATGTTTCTATTTGAGTTTGACATAGTGTGATGGGGCTACGATTACATGACAGATGCCCATAAGTTAAATATTTTTCCTTCTACACTAAAAGGGATGGATTTGTGATGGTTTATGGGCCTTGGGGGAAAATCCATTTCCACATGGGATGATATGCAAACAGCTTTTCTGGAAAAATACCAGGATTACTGCAAATCCCGGAACGTCAAGGAGGAGCTTTTCAAGTTCACACAGAAAGAAGACGAAAGTTTGGAAGATTGTGTGGAGAGATTCAAATACCTCTTATAGAGGTCAGGTCATTCCTATTTGGATAAGGAAATCTTGAAGGTTATTCTCCTTCGATCCTTTCAAGAAGACTCAATGGAATTATTGAATATTATGGGAAAGGGAGACATTTCTAAGGAAACCTTTGAAGGTATTTGCGACTTGTGTGTCCAGTGCTCGAGGGGGCTTGCAAGAAATAGATCAGGGATTTGTTCAGCAAAAGGATCTGGCGGGGGTGTTACAAAAGCAGAAATTGGGAACCTGCTAGAAAATTTAAGGAAGGATATTCTCAGTACCCTGTAAACACAAATGAATACTTTTCAAGTAAAACAGAAGTAGCTGGAACTGGATAGGACCATGGCAATATTTTTCTCAAAGTGCAAAAAGAATCACCTGGAATGGGAATTCCCATTAAAGTCCATAGAAAAATGTGACATCTGTGAGCTAAATCATGTGACGAGCTCATGCCCTTCCTTGTCGGGCCTGAAAACGGTGTTTAAGGAGCAGGGGAGGAAACGGAGCAATTGTACCTTATGGGCATTAGGAAGCCATGGTAACTTTGACCACTGATGGGGAATCAAGGTATGTACCCAGATCCATCTCAGTATTTCAATAGTTATAACATGAATCCTCAAACTATGCCTTGTCCCCCTATGTGGCCGCAATACCAGTACCCACTATGGCAACAATGGAACCCTCAAGCCAATATGAGCTCACCATGGGCTCCAACTTGGCGAGGACCCTCTTTAGGGCAGTTTCCTCAACAGATGCCGTAGCAGCAACTCCAATTACCTTCCAATGTGCCTCCTGGTAATCAACCTATTCATCCTCAGCTTCCAATGTAGCCTAACCCTAACCCCAATAATAAAGGAGCTCATCAAGCTGATGTTCTTAACCTGCCTTCGCATAGTATCTCTACAGCAGATCTGTATGAGATGAATTTGCTATCTAGCTGGACAGTCAATGTCCAATCCCCTCCGGTTATCATTGAACAACTTGATAATGAAGACAGAGAAACACAGCTGGCCAATAGAGAACCAAAACAAATTGTTAAAAGCCAGATGCCTCCTACAAAACAACATCAACCTGAACCACCATACCCAGAAAGGTTGATCATGAGTAAACCAAGCCCACAAGTTGAATTTGATTTATTATGAGAATTGTAGAGTTTATTTGTTAAAATACCCTTACTACAAGCTATGAAAGACGTGTCAATTTATGCAAAGACTCATAGGGAATATTTTTCAAAGAAACCTGCAAAGAAAACTAAGGACCCCCTCACTATACATGTTATGGGAAAATTATCGGACTTCATGATGGGAAAATCAATACCAGTGAAATATGGAGATCCAGGGAACTCGGTTTTGACAGTACAAATTAATGGGGTAGAAATTATGAATGTGCTGGTGGACCTGGGCACTGCCATTAATGTCATCACCACTGAAACCATGCATACATTAGGCCTTCAAAATCTGAAGCATACACCTACAGTGTTGGAATTGGCGGATAGGTCCATAGTCAAGCCTGTGGGGAAGTTGGAGGACGTGACAATTGTTTGGTCAATTTAGTGTGTTCTAAATTGCTACATTAATTTGTCAATTCAGGATTTGTAAGCTGACGAAGTGTGGCGCACTATATGTGCAAGATAACCTATTTCTTACTTTTTGTCGTTTTTGGTTTTTTTCTTTTTATCTTGGTTGGTTTCCTAATGTGAGATGGAAATTCTAAAAGACAAGTATGGTTATGATTGTTCAAGGCAATGATGTCTTTTATAATGATTTACCAAACTTCAAACTTCAAAAGGATTTTGAAACATACAATGACAAAATTAAAAGGAAATGAAAATGTGTCACTATTCTAATTAAACAAACAATGAACTATTGATCATGAAAACCATTATCCTTGCTGCTGTCTAAACACAAAAGAAACTGTACTCAAAGAAAAGATTGCAAGTAAAGTAAAACTAAAATCAAATTACATCAACTCATATTTTGACCCCTCACCATTAGTCTCGCTATGGCTTTCGGAGGTAATCATAAACAACTTGAGCAATCTGATATCTAATTTGCATAAAAATAAACTAATATCAAACTATACACTCATACTTCAATCCCTCACCATTAGTCTTGCTATGGCTTTCGGAGGTAACTGAAAATGACATGAACAGTTTAATATCTAACTTGCAGAAAAGTAAACTAATATCAAACTACACACTCATACTTCAATCCCTCACCATTAGTCTCGCTATGGCTTTCGGAGGTAACTAAAAATGACATGAACAGTTTAATATCTAACTTGTAGAAAAGTAAACTAATATCAAACTACACACTCATACTTCAATCCCTCACCATTAGTCTCGCTATGCCTTTCGGAGGTAACTGAAAATGACATGACCAATTTAATATCTAATCTAACTACTAAAGCAAATGTGCAAGACTGAAATAAACAAAACAGTACTGGAATTAAACAAAGACTAAGAAAAGTAAATTAGAAGAAGGACAATATTGATTCCATGTCATGAGTCATTATAAAAAGATGTGCAAATTCTCGAGCTGCCTATTGTAATCTGAAACAAGAACACTGATCAGTAAACAACAACATAAAACATAAAAGATTGTGGACAGAAGTAAAATGTAAAGCATGAAAGATTATGGACAGAGATGGAACGTAAATACCATGAAAGATGTAATGTATATACACGTGAATGACTTATGGCACAATGAACTTAAAGAAATAAAACAAGAAACTATACAGTAATACACAAAACCTCAGCGTGTGCAGGGGCCCTCTGCACAGACCTCGGGCAACAGCCTTCAAATACGAATTACGCTTATGAACAGAGTCTTCTCACATATTAAAATGCGGTCATAACAGAGAAATAATGTCATAGCACAATGGCAACGCAATTACATTACAGAGCTAAGCTATTATGTGTATGAGAACGCATTATTTATAACTGAAGGTGATATAACTAATTCCCTAAAGTTTGTGCTGATAGAAGACACGTGAACCATCACGTCTAGGGATCTAGCATCATGGCCGCCGTGAGGAGTAAATCTATGAAGAGTGGCTGTTGGATTCGGCTTATGGATCCGTTTACAGGTGTTGATATGTCTCCCATGATTTAGAAACGGCCACGCAAATCTCCACGTGATGAGAAACAGAGTTCTGTCACCGTGGGACTCTTCGGTTGACCACCACTTGGCCACCTTTGACCACAGCCTTCTTAGGTGAATTCGACCGAGCCAATAGGACACGATCCATGTCCACGTCATTTCTAACTTGCCCATGTGTCTCAATTTGCCTGAAGACACCTGCAATATAGACTTTAACAAAATGGCTGTAGAAAGTTGCAGCAGCTGCGGAAAGTGGCAAGATTCCGCAGCTAAATGAGAAAAAATCTAAATCAAATAGCAGACACAAAACATAGTTAAAAACCATTTTAGATGCTCTTTTACAATTAATATACAATGATATTGACGACTTAGAAGGTCCAGGTGAATGAAAAAGGTCTAGAAAGGTGTATAAGAAAGATGCATATTTGAGACTCAACATACCCCCACTGTGAAGGTGTTGCATGTCCTCATGCAACCAAAATTTTGATAATCCTTCTTCAATTCATATGCCTTGACACTTCATCCAGTACATCCAGTCCTCTCCTCCTCTTCCTTGGTGCTGCTAACATCCTGGGCTTTTTCATCAAGCATCTGAATTTGATATTAATCAGTGCTCTGCTTAACTTCTGGCATTTCTTCTTCAATTTCCTGTTCTTTTTCTGCCATAGTCCCAGATGTAGCATGGTATTTTCATGAATGATCTTGTCAAATTTTCTTTGTTCCTTCAATGCCTCATTTTCATTTTTAATGTGTCTATTTAAAACCTCTAACTCAAAGACTTCTTGTTTCAATGATTGGACTAGATCTTCTTGTGCTGTGTGAGGCTGAGTGGATGAAGTACTGGGACCCGTGGCTGCTCTTTCTAAAGATTCTATATAATCATACACTTCTTGCTGCTTTGGGTCTATCTCAGGTGTCGTTTTCATTGGGCTGTCCCCAAAATGCCGTGGAGGAGAATTGTCTTCAAAATCTGGCTGAAAAGGGCTCATGTCAACGTCTGGCTGAGAATGAGATGGACTATGTTCAATGTCTGACTAAGAATGAAATGAACTATGTTCAATGTCTGACTGAGAATGAGATGGACTATGGCCAGATGGAGTTTGTTCAGATGTTTCTTCTCCCAAATCAATAAAATGGGGTCCTTTCGTTTGTGTTTTCCTCAACTTCCCCTTAAGCCTGGAACTTCTTCTTACACGCTGTGGACTACTGTCTTTTTGCTTTTGTTTTCCTTTCCCTCTCTTTTTGGCCATAGATGACTGTTCCTGAAGGTGAACTAGTCTCTCAGATAACACTTGATGATCTTCTTCTGAAGAAGGAGTTTGATGCATAGCCTCAATGCTTTTTCTCTCTTTTGATTTTATTGGCTTTTTACCCTTGGTTTCTTCCTTCCTCCTTTTTGACAGTCTCTCTTCTCTACTATTTATTTCAACTGTAGTAGTAGGAGTACTTTGAGTTTCATCATTTGTTCTTTTTCTCCTACTCCTTCTTGATGTACTGCCTTCAGGAATTTCTTGGGGTTCTTCAAAGAAATTTCTAACCAAAAATTGTTCCCATGTGTACTTTTTATCTTTTAGCTGTTTTTCAATCAAAATTTTCACAAGACCATGGTGATATAAATGTGGTTCTACGTCCCCTAAATTCTTCTGAACAGTCACAGACATCTTTTTCAAACTATTTAATAAAAAGTATGGAAAATTGAGGGTCTGGTTGTCTAGAAAATTCAACAGCAATTGGGTATGATACATATACATTGACCCAAAATGGCCCTCACAGGTGATAAATTTTTGAATAACTAACAACAAAGTAGCCCACTCCTCTTTCAAAGCATGAACAGGAATTCCCCTTTTGAAAATAGTTACATCCATACCTGGGTTACGTAGGATTACTCTCCAGGCTTCATCACTAATACTCTTGTTTTTGAACCAGCGTTCACCTTCTTGAGAAAGTTCTGTGGCAGCTGCTATGGATGCCTCATTCACCGTAAATTTGAGGTCTCCAATCTCTACCTCCAGGCCATTGAAAGACCTTGCAAAAGCTTTTGTCACCTCTTTATGGTAGCCTCTAAACTTTTGGATAAACCGCAGCCACTTTTCCTTTTTCAATATATCCCTGACTTGCGGGTATCCTTCCATGAATTTAGGTCCTTCTGGTTCTGTTCTCAACAACTGACCCATCCTTCTTTCTGCTCTTTAAAACTTGTCTGTGTGAGGAGGGTTCAACGGAGGTAAGACGACTGAATGAGTGGAAATGAGCACGATGACTGTAGGCAGATATCAGAGAATGGGTATATAGACTGTAGCGTAATAGAGAACAAATGGGGTGAAGCGGAACAGAGAAGGGTTACATGAGCACGGTGGAAATGCAGCTGTGAGATCAATAGAACAGTAGGAGAAGTATAACGCATCCAACAATTATTTAAAATTGGGTGGCTGCAGAGTAAATGTAAGCACGTTTATGCAACGGCTACGGATTTTATGCGGCTGAAAGAAGCTGTAGTCAAATCAACCACGTTTCATCATCACAGGTGGAGTATCGGAGTATGAGTGAAGATCGGAGGCTTGATTATGGGACCGTTTGAAAATGAATGCAAGGATTGTGGGAGGATCATATAGAGATCGTGGAATGGTTACGGAGTTTGTCAATACAATCATTGCATATAATGGAGCTATGGTTTATAACTATATAAAAATGTGCTTAAATGCCATTTGAAATAAATTTTTACTCATACCTTGGAATTCTTGCCATTTTTCCTTGGTCTTCAATTAGTTGCTTCTCATTGATATCTTGAATGCCCCAAGTCTTCATAATTGGTCTTAATACCTGCATTTGATTTCATGATTGTGGAAATAACATCTGGCTGTACATTCTTTTGAAAAACAGAGTGGTAGCTGTAGAATCTGCTTCCGGCTGCGGAAACTGGTGTCAGCTGCGGAAACAGGTGTCAGCTGCGGAAATTGACACAGCTATTATTTGGGTGAATGGAAATAGATGGATGATAACTGACTGAATGAAAATGGTCATGAAAGAGAATTTTATTGGTGAAATGAAATGAAATAGATAAAATGAAGTGAAATGGAATGAAGTGGAGTGAAATGAAGTGGAATGGAATGGAGTGGGTGGTCACAAAACTTGTGAAATGAAAGAGAGATTTTTTTTTTTTGGAAAATATAGGGTGTCAGGTGTTCCTGATTTTCACCCTACATTTTCTGTATAAGACTGCCAATCAATGATTGGTTTTCAGGCTTATACAAAATTATTATTATTATTATTATTATTATTATTATTATTTAACTGAAAAGAACAAAAGCTAGGCTGGTGGAGAAGAAGAATTCTTCTGTACCAGCCTGATTGCAGAATTTTCTTGACACATTTTGACAAATTCCTCTTTTGAGAGTGGCTTATGACAGACTTTTAATCTGTGGCCATTCACAATAAGAGGAGTTTGAAATTCATCAATGGTATTGATTCTTACCGCTCCATTGCTAAAGATCTTGTCAATCTCCAAGCCAATGAGTCTGAAATTTTCCTTTAAAATCTTTAAACTTGGAATCAAATAACAATGCCCAATCTCCTTCTTGAAACTTCTTCTCTTTGATGTATTTGTCATGCCATTTAGCTCTTTGATATTGAACTAGATCAGTTCTTAGAATTGCTTCTTGTCTGATCTCATCTAGCTCATTCAACTACTCCATTCTATGCTTTTGGGCTTCTGATAAATCCATCCCCAATTGAACTGCTATCTTGAAGGTCTTGACTTGGAACTCAATGGGGAGCAGGACTTCTTTCCCATAAAAAAGTTCATAGGGAGAATGTCCTGTTGTATTTCTCCATGTAGTTTTGTAGGCCCACAAGGCTTCAGAAAGCCTTTCTGCCCAATCTCTTCTATGTAGATGAACAATTTTGGTGATGATATTTTCAAGAACTTTGTTTGTAGACTCCACTTGACCATTTGCTTGCGGATGGTAAGGAGTAGATCTTCTGTGCTTGATTTTGTATTCTTTCATCAACTTCTCCACCAGGTTGGATGTGAATTGGCTTCCCTGATCTGTCACAATTTCTCTTGGAACACCAAAGCGAGTAAAAATATCCTCATAAAGAAAATTAACAACTGAATTTTCAGTAGCAGACACTAATGCTTTGGCTTCCACCCATTTAGTAACATAATCAGTACAAACCAATATATACTTCTTTTGCTTATATGGTGGATTAATAGGTCCAATGAAGTCTAAAGCCCATTTTTCAAAGGGTTCGATGAGTACATGTGGTTGCAATGGCATTTCATTTGAAAGGGTAGGTTTCCCTACTCTTTGGCAGCTGTCACACCTTTTGACATATTGTTTTGCATCTTTGAAGAGGGAAGGCCAATAATATCCTAAAGAGAGGATTTTATAGGTCGTCCTTTTGTCTGCAAAGTTTCCACCACATGGTTCATCATGACATGCCTTAAGAATATCAGGCATTTCATCTTCCCTGACACATCTTCTGATCACAAGATCTGGCCCTGTTTTAAACAATTCATTAGAAATCCATGAATATTTTGAACTCTCCTGAATAATTTTTTGTTTTTCACTTGGAAATAAATGTGGAGGCAGTTTCCCTGTAACCAAATAGTTAGCAATATCTGCATACCAAGGACTCTTAATAGTTACTGCAAACAAGTATTCATCAGGAAACTTATCCTCTACAGGAGAATCTTCTTTAGTATTATGAATCCTAGATAAGAAATCAGCTACTGTATTTTGTTTTCCTGGTCTATCCAACACAGTAATATTGAATTATTACAAAAGTAAGAGCCATCTTGTCACTCTGCCATTAGTAATAGGTTTGTTCATTAAATATCTAATTGCAGAATGATCAGTATGAATAAAAGTTTCATAGCCTGTTATATAATGTCTAAACTTATTGATTTCATGAACAACAGCTAAAAGCTCTTTTTCAGTCACAGTATAGTTCAACTCTGTGGGAGTCAAATTTTTACTGGTATAATAAATGGCATAAGGGACTAAATATTTTTGACCCAACACAGCTCCCAGAGCTGTATCTGAAGCATCTGTAGAAATATGGAAAGGGAGTTTCCAAGTCCTCTCAAGATAGGTGCTTCAGATATTCTTGTTTTCAAAGTTTCAAAGGCTGATTGACAATCAGGATCCCATTTAAATTCATAGTCTTTTGTAAGCAATTTGAAGAGTGGAGATGCTATTTTAGTGAAATTTTCTATAAATCTTCTATAGTAACCAGTAAATCCTAGAAAACTTCTAACATCTCTTTGACAATTTGGAATAGGCAACTTGGAGATGACTTCGACTTTTGATCTATCAACCTTAATCCCATCTCCTGAAATATGATGCCCCAAAACAATCCCTTTAGTAAACATCATAAAGCATTTTTCATGGCTTAATGAAAGGTTTGTTTCTTTACATCTTATAAGAACTTTTTCCAAATTTTCTAATGCCTCTTCAAATGAATTACCATAAACTGTAAAATCATCCATATAAACCTCTACACGATCATGGATTAGATCAGAAAAAATTCCTAGTACTGCTCTTTGGAATGTTGCTGGTGCATTACATAACCCAAAAGGAAGCACTCGGTAGGCAAAAGTTCCCCATGGACAAGTAAATGTGGTCTTATCTTGATCTTCGGGTGCTACCTGAATTTGATTATAGCCACTAAAACCATCCAAAAATGAAAAGTACTTTTTACCTGCTAATGTGTCTAATACCTGATCGATAAAAGGCAAAGGAAAGTGATCCTTCAAAGTTGCTTTGTTCAATTCCCTGTAATCAATGCATACCCTCCATTTACCATTCTTTTAGGTACTATAACCAAAGGAGAAACCCATCGGCTATCTGAAATTGGATAAATGAAGTTTACATTGAGTAGTTTTTGGAGCTCTTCTTTCACTATCTCCTAAGATTTGGATTCATCCTTCTTTGAGGTTGTCTGATTGGTCTACTGTTTTCCTCAATATAGATATGATGGATGCAAGTCTTAGGATCAATACCTTTCATGTCAATATACTCCCATGCAAATGCAATAGAATGTTTTTGCAAGATTTTTGTTAGTTCTTCTTGTTGTGACTTTTCCAAATGTTTGTTGATATTCAATGTTTTTCCTGGAAAAATCTCAATAGTAGAACTACCAAACTCTTCCATAGAGTAAAGAGACATTTTTCTTGATGATAAATATTCTATGTCAGATTCCAACTGAAATTGTGTGGGGTCATATTCTGAAGATATCTCAAAATTTTCTAGTGTGTTCAGAATTTGACTATCCTCACTAATTTCCGAAATGGTAAAGACAGGTTGTATAGTGTCCTCATCGTCGACCCATTCATTGTCTCCTACTTCTATGATTGCTTTTGTTGGAGGATACAAATTTAATTTCTTTGTCGAATTACCATTAGAAATGTACATATCCCTAGATCTACAACTAATGAAAGCATCAGTTGTGGCTAGCCAAGGTCTTCCTAAGATAAGTGGGTGCCCTCCTAGATTACTCTTGGGAGTCAAAATCATAAAATCTACTGTATATTCCCAAGAATCTAAGGAGGCTAAAATATCTTCTAATACACCATCTGGTTTAATAATTGATCGATCTGCAAGTTGCAGTAAAGTAGGTGTAAAAAGAAGGTTAGGAAGTTTTAGTTGTTCCATAGTCTGTCTACTCATAATGTTGATAGCAACCCCTAAGTCAATCAATGTGTTTGGAATTTCTATCCCATTTATATGTGTCTTGACAATTGGACTTCCTGGATCTACATACTTCTGCATGGTAATTTTTCCCATCATGATATCTGCAATTTTTCCCACCAGGTGGATTCTTCTTGTATCTTTTAGTTTCCTTCCTGGTCTTTTGAAACTCAACTCCTTTATTGTTTTTGCTAGAATAGGAATCTCTCGAATGGCTTGTAGCAAGGGAATCTTGATACAAACATTCTTCAATTCATCTATAAAATCATAGTTAGGCAACAAGATTTGTTTTTCCACCCCCTTTTCAATTTGTAGTCTTTCAGGAAAAGGAGGTGTAGATGAAGATGCAGGTTGCTCAACTATAGGAGTTGTGGGTGTTAACTTTTCTTTTTCTTTTTGAATGTTTGAATTTTGAAGAGATTCTTCCTCAGAACCCTTATTGACTTGAAGAGAATCCTCCTCAGAGGTATCTTGCTCTTGAATATCTATAGAAAGTTTTTCTAAAACTCTACCAGATCTGAGTTGTACATCGTTGAGAGGAACAATCATATAGGTAGGAAATTGTTGTCCTTCTACCATGTAAGTATTCTGAGGATTCTTATTGTTAGGATTTGGCAATGGCTGAGTTGGAAGTTGATTTGTCTTTTGTTGGTATGGGAGCATGAGTTGAGGATTTGGATTTTTTTGAGAAGGTTGTTGTTGTGGAAATGGAAATGAAAGTTGTGGATTTGGGTTTGGAAGTTGTGGAGCTTGTTGATTTTGAAAAGATGGAGGATATTGATAAAATTGAGCAAATCTCCCATAAGGATTTTCATCCCTTGTACCCATGGCTGATATGGATTTTGATGTTGGGGCCAAGGTTGTTGCCAAGGATTCAAATTTGGTGGGGTTTAAAGATTCATAGGGTTGTTAAACCCTTGAGTTTGTTGTCCCTGCCAAGGTCTTCTTGCAACAAAACAGAGAGATTCTACTGAATTTGTGTCTTCTTGAAAGACAGCCTTGAGTCCAGGAATTGAAGGACAATCCTTGGTCTCATGATTCTCTGAGAAAATCATACATGTTTCTACAACTTTTGCATCCAAGAGACATTCCCTTAAAGCATGTTTCTTCCTACATTTTAGACAAAAAATGGCTAGAGCATCTGTTTCTGCTTTCTGCTTGTTTTGAATCTTAAGGGTGTCTAGTTGTTCACTAAGGCTCCCTAAGATATCAGTTTTGAATTCATCAAGCATATTTCCAATCTTTTCCCTACTTACTGATCCAGTTGCAGATTTTTTAGCCCTGATAAGAGAAGGATCCCTAGGCCCTTTTCCTATTTTAGATTTTCCTCTTGAGAAATGGACACATAGTTCTGTTATGTCACGAAGTGGAATTTGAGAAATGTCTCCTTTTCCCATCATGTTTAAAATATCTATCCATTCGTCTCTAATGGATTTTAATATGAGGGCTTTCAAGGTTTCATCATCTAAGTTTCTCATCTTTGCTCTTTTTAAGTTGTATTGAAATCTTTCAAGTAAATCTTCCAAATTTTCATCTTCTTTTTGCATCATTTTGAATACCTCATCCTTGTGATTGGTGGGCATATAATAGTCCAAGTATCTATCCAAAAATGTTTGTTTCATATCATTCCAAGTCCTAATAGATTGAGTGGCTAATCCCATGAACCATTTCAAAGCAGCTCCCTTCAATGTTGAAGAAAACAGTTTGAGTTTTTGAGAGTCTTCCATATAGTCATAAGTTCGGGACACGACTTCAAACTCAAACAGAAATGTTTCAGGATCCTCACTTCGCAATCCATAAAATTTGGGGAGGACAGATGGTGAGATGTTTTTCATCGTTGTATGAGTTTCCTCATCAACTATACAGAATCCAAACAAGTTGTCTCCTTCCCTATTTCTTCCATTATTACCTTCACCATTGTTGTCTCCATTGTTTCCTCCTCCTCTACCTCTACCTCTACCTCCAAATCCATCTATTATTTCCTCTGCCATGATAGTTTCTTTAGAGTCCTCAAAATCCTCTGGTTCTTCTATCAAGGGAGGATGAGAGGGATTCTCTTCCTTTTCTTCTTCAGGTGATTCTACTTCTTTGATTACAATATATTCTCCTGTAGAAGTAAAGAAAGGATCCTTTTCTAAATGAGATTTAGTAGGTGGTATAGGAGAATCCTCTAATTCAGCTGCTCCTTGAATTCCAAAAATCTTAAGGCTAGAGGTAGATGATGGTGAATCTTGTCTATGCCTTGAAGAAGATGGAGTTGTGAAAATCGAACTCTTGGCTTTAGCTATAAACCTTCCCCTAGAATCTCTTGCTCTATGCATGTCATTTTTTATTTTTTTTTAAAGTTGGGCTAATAATTCTCTTTCTGATCTTCCAGGTCACACTAGGTGCAAGAAGAGAGCATACTTAAGAAATTACTGAACCAATAACTCTCTTTCCTGATCCTCCAGATCACGCTAGGTGCAAGAGGAGAGCATACTTCAAGAAGTTATCAAGTTTTCCCTTCTTTTTATTATTTTTTTTTTTATTTTTTTTAAGAAATTGGCTACCTAGTTACACTTCCCCGGCAACGGCGCCAAAATGTTTGGTCAATTTAGTGTGTTCTAAATTGCTACATTAATTTGTCAATCCGAGATTCGTAAGCTGACGAAGTGTGGCGCACTATATGTGCAAGATAACCTATTTCTTACTTTTTTTCGTTTTTGGTTTTTTTCTTTTTATCTTGGTTGGTTTCCTAATGTGAGATGGAAATTCTAAAAGACAAGTATGGTTATGATTGTTCAAGGCAATGATGTCCTTTATAATGATTTACCAAACTTCAAACTTCAAAAGGATTTTGAAACATACAATGACAAAATTAAAAGGAAATGAAAATGTGCCACTATTCTAGTTAATCAAACAGTGAACTATTGATCATGAAAACTATTATCCTTGCTGCTGTCTAAACACAAAAGAAACTATACTCAAAGAAAATATTGCAAGTAAAGTAAAACTAAAATCAAATTACATCAACTCATATTCTGACCCCTCACCATTAGTCTCGCTATGGCTTTCGGAGGTAATCATAAACAACTTGAGCAATCTGATATCTAATTTGTAGAAAAATAAACTAATATCAAACTATACACTCATACTTCAATCCCTCACCATTAGTCTCGCTATGGCTTTCGGAGGTAACTGAAAATGACATGAACAGTTTAATATCTAACTTGCAGAAAAGTAAACTAATATCAAACTACACACTCATACTTCAATCCCTCACCATTAGTCTTGCTATGGCTTTCGGAGGTAACTGAAAATGACATGAGCAATTTAATATCTATCTTGCAGAAAAGTAAACTAATATCAAACTACACACTCATACTTCAATCCCTCACCATTAGTCTCGCTATGGCTTTCGAAGGTAACTGAAAATGACATGAGCAATTTAATATCTAATCTAACTACTAAAGCAAATGTGCAAGACTGAAATAAACAAAACAGTACTGGAATTAAACAAAGACTAAGAAAAGTAAATTAGCAGAAGGACAATATTGATTCCATGTCATGAGTCATTATAAAAATATGTGCAAATGCTCGGGCTGCCTATTGTAATCTGAAACAAGAACACTGATCAGTAAACAACAACATAAAACATAAAAGATTATGGACAGAAGTAAAATGTAAAGCATGAAAGATTATGGACAGAGATGGAACATAAATACCATGAAAGATGTAATGTATATACACGTGAATGACTTATGGCACAATGAAATTAAAGAAATAAAACAAGAAACTATACAGTAATACACAAAACCTCAGCGTGTGCAGGGGCCCTCTGCACAGACCTCGGGCAACAGCCTTCAAATACGAATTACGCTTATGAACAGAGTCTTCTCATATATTAAAATGCGGTCATAACAGAGAAATAATTTCACAACACAATGGAAATGCAATTACATTACAGAGCTAAGCTATTATGCGTATGAGAATGCATTATTTATAACTGAAGGTGATATAACTAATTCCCTAAAGTTTGTGCTGATAGAAGACACATGAACCATCACGTCCAGGGATCTAGCATCATGGCCGCCGTGAGGATTAAATCTATGAAGAGTGGTTATTGGATTCGGCTTATGGAGCCATTTACAGGTGTTGATATGTCTCCCATGATTTAGAAACGGCCACGCAAATCTCCACGTGATGAGAAACAGAGTTTTGTCACCGTGGGACTCTTGGGTTGACCACCACTTGGCCACCTTTGACCACAGCCTTCTTAGGTGAATTCGACCGAGCCAATAGGACACGATCCATGTCCACGTCATTTCTAACTTTCCCATGTGGCTCGATTTTCCTGAAAACACCTGCAATATAGACTTTAACAAAATGGCTGCGGAAAGTTGCAGCAGCTGCAGAAAGTGGCAAGATTCCGCAGCTAAATGAGCAAAAATCTAAATCAAACAGCAGACACAAAACATAGTTAAAAACCATTCTAGATGCTCTTTTACAATTAATATACAATGATATTGACGACTTAGAAGGTCCAGGTGAATGAAAAAGGTCTAGAAAGGTGTATAAGAAAGATGCAGATTTGAGACTCAACAACAATTTCAGTAGATGCATGGCATTAACCTGTCGATTTCCTCGTATTGCATACACAATATTCAGTAGGTGGTCACCCTTTGATTCTAGGTAGGCCATGGATGGCTACTGCAGACGCTTATATTGGATTCCGATCAAGAAATATGGTCATCTCTAATGGCCATAACACCAAGAACTTGGTGTTATACCCACCGGCAGAACCAGATGCACCTAAAAATTCAGCAGGTGGCAAGAAGGTTGTATCTATGGTGTAAGTCAAAGAAGAGGAAGAAGTGAGACTGGTCCTTACTATCGGGCAGGTCCTTCAGTTGAAGATGGAATCAGAAGATGGTGTGATCACCTCCTTCATGAATGATCCTTGTTCCATTTCAGAGTCAAACCAGCAGGTCTTAGAATCCATCCTAAGCTATGAAACTCAGGAGGATATTGAAACAGCAAGAGAATTGGAAGAAGATGTTGAAGCACCTCATGAAAGTGTCCAAGTGGAGATAGAACCAGGGAAAACTCTGAATATCAATCCAGGTTTTTCAGAGTCCCAGAGGAAGCAATTGATAGATGTTCTCCAGAAGTATAAGGAAGCTTTCGCCTGGGATTATTCAAACATGAAGGGGATCCCTGATAACCTATGCACCCATCACATATACATCAAAGAAGGATGAATCTGGCATTGAAGAACATTGTGAAAGAAGAGCTTCAGAAACTACTAGATGCGGGTTTTATTTACCCTATCTTAGACAGCCAATGGGTCTCACCACTGGTAATGGTCCCCAAGAAGAACGGTAAATGGCGAATCTGCGTGGATTACCGAGAGCTAAATAAGGCAACGTAGAAGGATCATTTTCCTCTGCCATTTATCGATCAAGTCTTAGACACGTTGGCTGGTAAGGAATTTTTCTCATTTCTGGATGGTTTTAGTGGATATAACCAAATCCAGATTGCTCCTGAGGATCAGGACAAGACCACTTTCACATGTCCCTGGGGAACATTTTCATACTGGGTCCTTCCTTTTGGCCTATGTAATTCCCCTGCGACATTCCAGAGGGAAATTTTGGGAATCTTCTCTGATTTGATAGATGATGGTGTTGAAATTTATATGGATGAATTCAATCCATATGGGGACTCATTCTTATAGGGGTTGAAAAATTTAGAAAAAGTTCTTGAAAGATGTATACAAGCGTGTGTTTCCCTAAGTACGGTAAAATGTCACATGATGATGGAAAAAGGAATCATTCTGGGACATTTTCTCTCAGCTGAAGGAATCAGAATGGACCCGGCAAAGATAAAGGTAATTCTGCACTTTCCAACACCTAAAACACCCACATAGGAACGTAGTTTCATTGGCTGTGCTGGTTATTATAGGCATTTCATAGAAAAATTTGCAAAAGTTGCACACCCATTATTTCAATTATTGACAAAATATTCAGAATTTTGTGGTCAGATGACTGTGATGCAGCCTTCACGAGAATTAAAGAATTAGTCTGTAGTGTTCTGATTCTTAGAGGACCAGACTGGGCGTTACCTTTCCACATTCACACAGATGCTTCTCAAACAGCAATTGGTGCAATACTGGGAAAGCAGGAAGAGAAAGTACCTTATGCAGTCTGTTATGTTAGTAAAAAATTGGCTCCTACTGAATTGAACTACACAGTGACTAAGAAAGCGTTCCTTGCTATCGTCTACGCCATCAACAAGTTCCGGCATTATATTACCGAGTACACACTGATCATGTAGCCATTAGGCATTTAATGAACAAACCTGTTACCCTGGTCGTGTTACAAGGTGGTTTTTACTACTACAGGAATTTGATATTACTATAGTAGATAAACCAGGGAAGGATAATATGGTTGAATATTTTTTATCTAGGATAGAACATGATGGTAAAAATACACCAGTTAAAGATAATTTCCCAGATGAGAATCTTTTTTCAGTTTCTGCTAACACTCCGTGGTATGCAAATATTTCTAATTATCTTGCTACAGGTGAGGTGCCTCATCACTTATCCTATAAGGAGAAAAGGAAGATCATTCACAAGAGTGCCCCATATTCATGGATGGAAGGATATCTTTTCCATATGGGGATTGACCAGCAGATTCGGCATTGTGTGGGGAGAGATGATATTTATGAGATCTTAAAAGCCGCACATGATGGACCCTGTGGAGGACACTTTGAAGATAAACGGACAGGTCATAAAGTGCTACAGATGGGATACCATTGGCCCTCCATCTTTCGTGATGCTCGGGATTATATTTGAAGGTGTGATAGCTGTCAGAGGATGGGACAACCTGGGAAAGTAGATGAAATGCCTCTCCAACCTCAGATAGTCCTTGAACCATTTGAGAAATGGGCCATTGATTTTGTTGGCCCCTTTAACCCACCTTCTCATCAAAAAGCCTACATCCTAGTTTGTACTAATTATGTAACCAAATGGGTGGAAGCTAGGGCAGTCACAACAGCAATAGAGAAAGTAGTGTCAGACTTTCTTTTTGAAGAAATCTTTGCTCGGTACGGGACTCCAAGAGAAATTGTATCAGATGGAGGATCATAGTTCACATCCCATATGATAAAGAAATTGACGCAGAAATACGGGGTCAAACACAGAGTAACAACCCCCTATCATCCATAGGTGAATGGGCAAGTAGAGAGTACGAACAAGGTATTGGAAAATATCTTGACAAATACAGTAGCAAGTCATCACTAGATTGGGCACAGAAACTTCCAGAAGCTCTATGGGCCTAGAGAACAACATGACGGAATACAACAGGATTTTCTCCATTTGAACTAGTTTATGGGAAATCCCCCCTATTTCCGGTAGAATTTGAAATAAGCACACTCAGGACAGCTCTGGAAGTAGACTTAGATTTATCAGAAGCACAAAAACACCAACTGGAATAGCTGAAAGAGTTAGATGAGATTCAATCAGCAGCTGTACAGAGAACTACTGCTCTTCAACAGCAAAGAATGAAATGGCATAACAAATTTATCAAAAATAAGGTGTTTCATGAAGGGGATTGGGCGTTACTGTATGACTCCCGATTTAAGGATTTCAAAGGCAAACTTCACACTCGCAGGATGGGACCATATCAAGTGGATGCAATGTTCGAAAATGGAACAGTTAGATTAATTACAATTGACGAGAATCAGACCACATTTGTGGTGAATGGACATTGTCTAAAATTATATCATCGCCTAGCCTCTAAAGATGCCTTTGTTAAAACCCTTTCAGATTCAGCTGATCTAATGGTTATTGCAATAGAAGACACTCTCACTCTCCATTAAAGCTTAAAAAAAAAATTTAATATAATAATAAAAAAAAAGGAAAGCAAAAAAAAGAGAAAAGAAAATGTGGTTATTGCTTACTTTTTTGTGTTTTGCAGGAATAATAAAAGAATTATGGCCAGGAGGAAAGTAACATTCGGTGTGTTACTCCATCAGTGCTGTTACAAAATTAATTTGTTCCACTGATGTTGTTACTCTGCAACTGCTGTTACTCCGAAGTTGCTGCTACACTGCCACTGTTGTTACTCCGAAGTTGCTACTACATTGCTGATGCTGTTACTCCGAAGTTGCTATTACATCGTTGATGTTGTTACTCGAAAGTTGCTGCTACACTGCCGCTACTGTTACTCCGAAGTTGTTGCTACACTGTTGATGCTGTTACTCTGAATTTTCTGCTACACTGCCGCTGCTGTAACTCCAAAGTTGCTGCTACACTGCTGATGCTGTTACTCCGAAGTTGTTGTTACATCGTCGATGCTGTTACTCTGAAGTTGCTGCTACACTGCCACTGTTGTTACTCCATATCTGTCGTTACTCTAAAACTGTTGTCACTCCGTAGCTGTCGTTACTCCACAACTGTTGTTACTCCGCAACTGCCTTTACTCCGTAGCTGCTGTTACTCACTGTTGCCATTACTCACTATTCATGACAGACATTTCTGTTGTTACTCCACCTTAAGGTAAGTCCGCAGGTACGTCTCCATTGATTTTATGGATTTAATTAAATATTCCAAAAGGACAGTTAAAACATGCCGAGGACAGCCGTCATTTAAGTTGGGGGGAGGGTACCATCATAATGGCTGACGGCATACTTAGTAAAGGTACTTATGACATACGATCCCCACTAAATAAAATTTAATGATCTTAAGTACTCTGTAATTATACCGTTGAGTTGGGATGCGTACTTGTATGCATAAAAGTCATATCAGTCACCTCTCAAACATTCCGCATTAAATCTTAGAACATCTAACAGTACTACTGCAATCTGTCAATTAATTCCAAATGTACCAGTACTATTTTATCCATTATATTCGGAAGTGGCCATGACGTTATTATAGTTACCAACAGTCCAGAGCCATGTCACTCTCCCCTGCCAGCTAACTGTATTCATCATGCCGCTTCCGGCTCCGTAGCAATGGGTGGTCGATCTGTGCGCCATGAGCCCGATGATTCAACAAGAATCCGAAGCAATTGGGAAGTATGGCAGGTATTCGAAAATGTAGGTTGGGACGTTTACTTTGACAGGTTGAATGGCTGGGACGAAGAAATTACAATGGAATTTGCATTGAATCTGGAGGAAGGAGTTTCTCGGGTTCATGGACTTGAAATTCCAGTCATAGAGGAAACTATTGCGGAGGTCAGTGGACTGCCACAGGGTGGAGAACGCTGGTTTTCCAGAAGAACCCTTCTTCCGGAATTCCCCAAAGCTTTTCTCCAACCCGGCGAGAGCATCGCACAGAAGGGCAGAACTTCATTACCACAGCCATGGGGAGAAGTTGCAGAGGCTGTGATTAAATATATAACATATGAGGGAAGATATTCCACTGTTTTGAAATACCACCTACACATATTGGCGCACTTGCGGTTTCCCCAAGCGGAAGCCTTTTCAATGAATGTGCCCTATTTTCTTCTAAGAAGCTTGAATTTGATGGCGAACTCAGCTTGGGAGGTGCGACAGGTGTTGGCGGTCCTTTCCCACCATGGGCTGGTGCAGTTTTTAGTGTTGAATTCCATTGACAAGATTCTAGTTCTGTGGGAATGGTTTCGAAACTCCACAGAGGAAGAAATAGAAGCTACCATGGCTACTAGGGCAGAGGAACCGGAAGCTATGTAGGAGGACGAAGAAGAGGAAGAAGCCATGCAGGGAGATGAAGAGGATGATTATGTTGATCAGGAGGAGCCTGAGGAAATGGAGATGGAGACCGAGGAGTGTGAAGAAGAGTCGGCTCTCCAAATGCAAGCCAAATCGATTGAAGCCGCAAAAATTTCTACTCGCACTTTGGCCGAGGCTGCTCCACAAAAACTAGCCCAGTCCGCGGAGCCAGTTGAGTAGATAGACAGTGCAATGGGCACAGAGGCCACTCCACAGGTATCCCCTGTTAATATGGAACCTGTGGAGGAAGCAGTCGTGACCACTCCGACAAGAGAAACTACAGGGGAAATGGCGAGAGAACCAAGGAGTGAGGCCGACACTACTCCAAAAGAACCAGCGTGGACCTCAGAACTGAATGGAGAGAATTTGTTCCAGTTTCCTGTCTTTTTTCCTAAGGGAGCGCGGGTAACCCATTCCCCATAGCAAAGAGAAGAAGAAATTGTTTCCATTCCTATGGCTTCAAATCTAAAATGAAGTCTACAACCGGAAGAAACCCCAGCAGGCACATCAGCAAAAGGGAATCTTACCGGGACACCATTGTTTGAGGAGAGTGTACCTGACAAGAGAACAACCATTGGTGGAGAGGAGGGACCAAGCAGAGCAGTCCCGACGAATGCACCAATGGTGCATGAAAGAATAAAAAGAGTAAAACAAGAAAGAATTGAAGAAGAACAGGCGGTGGAAATTGGACCAACTGTCGGCCCGACAGAGGCAGTTCCGAGTGACTCACCTCCAGCTGCCAAAGCTGAGGGAATACAGATTAAGAAAGAGGAAGCAGATTTGTGCAGGTTGCGAAGACCCCCTATCAAACAAAGATACCAACATCATTTCAAGGAAACCATGCGGTTAAAGATGGAAGTAAGGAGTTTGAGAAGAAGAGTGCATAGAATGCAGAAGCAAATAAATAAGTATAAACGGCAAGCCAAGAGATCTAAAGTTGCCAAGGTCGAAGCAAGAACCAAAACAGATCCAATTGAACAATTATTTGAAGCCAGAGAGTATGCCTTGATGGCCGAACTACAGACGTGGAAGTCTACTGCGGCCTAGTACAAGAACGAGATCAAAAGAACGGATGAAAGAGCCTCGACAACCATTTTCGGATATGTGGACCATATAGATATTATGAAGTTAAGGCATGCAAAGCAGCAGCTCAAGATGGAGCAGCTGGAAAAGCACGTAGTCGAGCTGAAGAATGATAAGGAACAAATGTTCAAATTGGTGTAAGAGGTGATGGCATGTCGTCCCCCTGCTTCTTGCTATTCTTTATTTTTACATGAACGTTTTCTTTTATTTTTCATGGAGAGTATTAAGAATGAGGTCAGTTATGAGATTGAAGATGGCATACAATTCCTCCAGATCATGAGAAATCATGATGTGCCAACTCAGCATTTGATGTGTGAGTTTTATTTGCATGGGTATTTGTTACGGTTGGACAGAGACTTTAATTCAGTCCCATATGTAGGAGACATCCATCTGAGGGCCCTCACCTCTTATACTTTCAGTCAAATTCATTGGCAGAAGGCTTGTGATAATTTTGAGTCCAATAAAGTCACAAAGCCGTTTATAGTAAGAGGGGAACATGGGAGGTCAGACATAGTGTAAAATAAGCACCATGCCTTTTTGAAATTTGAGGAGAACAAAGAAAGAATGGTAAGGACACAAAGGTGGTGCCTTGATCTTTGTATTAATCAATTAACTGTTTCTCAAAAAGAGGCCCTTGATAGTTGTCAGAAAAGATGGATGATGTCACCAACAACTGTCCGGAATAGAGAACCATTTGGGGCGACTAATTTTGCGCGAGAACTTACCAGGGTACCCAGATATGTGGCATGCATCCAAACATGTGGGATTCAGTGGATGGGGCTTCGGTTCTAGCACCCTGTTATTTGGCTGCCTGCAGAAGTCTATACCCCTGCATATAATGTTTCGGTAGACTGGTGGAAAGAGTTCCTCCTTTCAGATGGGTTTAAAGTTCCTAGGACAGAGATGGCCTTAGAGTATAATCTTGCCGGGCTTCATGAAGCTCAAAATTTGTAGAATCCAGACCTACGGAGGCGGCGAGCTGCATGAAGACATGCAGAAGGCTAGTTGGGGGGAGATGTTGGGCACCAAATCTGGCTATCTCTTTGCCCATTTTTGTCATCCGTTCTGACCCTTTTTGTTTAATTACCTATATTTTCCGTGTTAAATTCATGAGGTAAATACCCCTGACTTGTCCAATTGGAATATTTTAATTAATGAAGTAAATTCCTGGAGTTTTACCGAATTGCGGCACTAAGATCTGTGTTTGAATGCAGATTTGAAAACAGGAACCCTTGCTCCAACAGTTTGCAATAGAATCGGTAACGGCCAGCTAAAGGGGGATCGCGCAGTTGGAATCATGATTCCCTAGGCCTATTCTCAGCCCTTGCTTTATCCAGGATATCTGTTGTTCGTGTCGTTCCAACCAAAGTCCATTTGTGAACACGTGGTTATCATGTTTCAAGGAAATCTGTTATTCCCTTGTACTATGTATAAAATGGACATTGTTCCTGTAATTGGGGATTCCCAAAAGGAGATTGTAATCACATTTTACAGATCAATAAAATAATGTTGGTTTTGCTATTCTAAAGCATTTCATGAGCAACGCAGCCCTGATTAAAGAGCTAGGCCCGCTCTTCTGATTAGGTGTTGCATCTGTGTATGTGTGTGGATTATTTCTTGTTATAGTTGTTGTTATTATTTCCTACTGTTAAGATTGTTTGAATGTCGAGCATTTGATTTTACTTCACAACAATGTTTTAAATCTTAACCATAAACTCTTGGGTGAACGGATTATGTGTTTGTTCCTGTATATACCTTGCGCGTCGCCTTGAAAGGATACGCTCCCAGATTGATAAAATTAATGTTGGATTAGGGTGGATAAATCATCCCTACCTAAACACCAACACAAGGCAGATAAGACTTCAAAGAACCATGTCTGCAAAAAGGAATACAAATAAAGGTGGCCACTGTCTTAGAAATGAACCATCAGATATGAACCTGATAAATGAATACCCAACAGCTGTAGAAGTCTTCAGAAGGACATGAAGTTTACATTTTTGTGAAAGACTACAAGGCTTCCATGTACAGGTTTCCAAAGAATTTTCCCTAAACTTCAATGGTGTCAGCAACTAAAGTGGGAATGTTGAATCTCACTATTACACCATAGATCATTGCGGCTGAAACAGGGATTCCAAGAGGACAGAAAATGGTTCAAAGGGTTCAAATTCAACATGGAGGAATGCAAAGATTTTATCAAGCTAGAAATCGGTGAAGTTGACCTTAGAAATGCCATTCCAAGGAGCTACATGAAGGACAATTTCTCAAAAATACTGCTCATTATCAAGAAATATTTCACATGTGAAGGAAGATATCATAAAGTCTATTCCTACCATTTCAAGCTTCTCCTACACTTTTTTGGTAAGATATCTCTTGATCTCCATTTCTATTTCCACATAATTTTAGCAAAAATGGAAAATAAAGTTCAAGCAAAACATTAGGGGAATTTTGAGGTCTAAAATGGGCCTCCTAAGGAAATTATAAAATAATAGTGGTAAAAATCAAATAAGATTTGATGACATCATCAAATTTTAGAGGGAAAATGGAAAAACTACTTTTTCAACTCATATTTTCAACTTATCTCCCAGTGCTTTACTAATCAGTGTTGAGCGGGATATTTGTTGAAGCACCACCCCCATCCGCCCAGCACTATGTTGCATACTTTCATGGGTCTTGACCCTACTACAATGAAAATGAGGAAATACATTAAAAAATGATTACAAGCCATGCTTTTTATGTATTTCTCATTTTTCATGTAAAAGAGAGTTCATTTGGGCATGTGCAAACATGGGTACTCCTTGGATGAGGAATTAAATTTCGCATCCAACAAGTACTCCCGCTCGAAATTTGAGTAAAAATTTTGGGAGATAAGTTGAAAATACGAGTTGAAAAAGTAGTTTTATTATTTTATTATTTTTTAATATTTTTACCCTTTTATTTAAAAAATGGTTAATCATCCCCCATGGTTGACATCATCATCTTGAATCCTATTGGTTGTTATAAAGTTTATTTTTGTTGTACATTTTTCTTATGAGGCCCATTTTAGACCTCAAAATTCCCCTAATGATCTGAGGGAAGTGAAACTTCACTTTTTCATCATGGCTTAATAAAATTGTTGGTTTTAGATGAGTTACAAAGACTAGGTAGAGATTGGTCTTCATTTCTATTTGTTAGTGGTTTTGAAATGGATACCATTACCCCTAAGATAAATCCTAAACCTAGATGGATACTATCACCTTTAGTGGCAGAACAAATTGAACCAGCAGGGGTAGAGCAAAGTGAACCAGTCATGATGGAAACGGAGGAGTTGCAGAGATTTGATACACCCACTGTTCCACCTGCAAAACAAAAGTCAATAATGAGAAAACCTGCAAAACAAGAGCCCACAGTGAGTAAAAAAGGTAGAAAAAGGGTTACAAGGAGTCAAACAATGGCTAAAAGCAATTTAGAAGACATACTACATGTCATTGATATTAAAGAGACTCCTATAGTTCAAGCTGAGGATATAGATGAAGGTGGACAGAAACTCAAGAAAGCTAAATCTGCAAAGAAGCTAGAATTTGAAGGTGAGGATGCAGGTCTTATGTTTTAGCCTAGGAAGCCCATGACAAGACATGCAATAAAATTTTTGGAGAGCAGTAAAGAGGTTCATCCATTCACTGACACATTCCAGCCACCACAAGACATTATTGATCTTTCATCAACTGCAGAAAAAGATCTAGTCAGCAAGACAAAGAAAGGAAAGGAGAAAGTCATTGAAAAAACAGATTTTGAACTCCTTGAAGAATAGTTGAAGTTAGCTAATCATGAAATTGTAGTTATGAAGAAGGAGGCAAGGAAACATAATTTCCAAAAGGTTCAGTTTGAAAAGATGAAAGAGGTTTGGGAAGAGTAGGTTGACACTGTATCAAAGACCCTAGACAACACACAACAGTTAATCAAATGGACTATGCCATTGAGGAAGGAGGTGAAACATGTCAAAAGAATGAAACCGCACTTAAAATATACCTACAAAAAGTGGAAGGATCAAGTTAAATACCTCCAAGAATAGCTATAATTGATCCATGAGGAGATGGAGAAGAAAGGTCTAAAAATGACAGTAGTTGAGGAGCCAATAGCTCAAGTTATCATCAATGAGGAAGAAACACCTCAAGACTCCTAGTTTGAGATGGTTTATGTTTTGAAAGGTAAATGGCATGTTGGAAACAAATTTGATACAATTGGAAGGTACATTTTTGAAATTAAGCAAAAATCTGGAATTAACACAGTTTTCCACAGTTTCGTAACATTTCCTCGGTTTGAAGCTAGGAAAATGCTACGAAACCATCTGTAGCTTTATTTTTGCATTTAAAACCACTTTGGGAAGCTTCCAAGGACAGGAAATGATATGGAGGATGTGTCAGGGTATGATGAACACAATGCAGAAGGAAATAAGCAGAAAATTTGATTGCAAAGGTCATTTTTTGTACGCTACGAAACTATCATACTTTCGTAGTGTGCTGTTTTGAAGGTCTCTGAGCAAGTTTTTGGGAATTTTTGGACAGGTGGATACTTTCAAAGGGTCAAGGGACCTTTCCATCAATCAGCCATGACCTGGGGACCAAGAAATGAAGACAACTCATCAGCCAAGACATTTGTTGAAGATCAGGACCTGTTTTCCTGAAAAATAGGGTTTTTTTCCATATTTTGAGGAGGGTAATCAAGATGTCAAGTAGTGATGAGTTTTTCAATAGCTCATTCTAACATGTGAATCAATAGTTTTCATATGTATAATTGTTTCAAGAGATAAGGTAGTTGATGTAATAATTAGCTGCTTGAGTCCTATTAGGAAAAGGACTGTTTAATATAATAGTTGTCATTTTCTCATTAAAGTAGATGTTTTCTTGTTATGCAAGGTGTCATTAGGAAAATTTTAGATTACTATAGCCAAGAGGAATATCATCTCTCATGTAACAAGGTCTATTAAAGGGTAGATATTTGAATTTGTAAAGGGTTGGATATTTTTTGGCAATACTGCATCTTTATGTAAATTGACTGATATCAGTAATACAGAGGACTTTTTCTTGACCAACCTAAGAATTTCATGGAGTTTTTAGTGCTTATATGATCTATACTTTCTACGTGTACCATTTCCAGTGGTTTTCATATTTAATAATCAGAATTCATAGGTGTATGCTCTGACTTCCTTTATTGATGAATTAGTTGTGTTATTTCATGTTTCATGTGTGATTTACCTCTGCTAAAAACTCTTACTTGTCTCAGCTTCCATGTCAAGATAACTTACCACTAAAATACTGAATTTGTTGAGTCCATAAGCCTAATGATTGCAAACTTGTACTTTTTTCAGCCTACACACATCACAATCAAGTTGTTTTCCAAGTAGAGTTAGCCATCTAGTTTCATCATTATAAAATATCATTAACCCCCTTGAGAGAGCCTTCTCAGACTGAAGAGGCTAAGATTTAGTTACAAGTTGGTTTGAAACAGTTACATGAAGTTATCTAATTAGCAGCCAATCAAGTACTATTTTTTGATAACACCCTTCACAAACCATAAATTGGCCTCAAAACTAGCATTGACCTATGGGAATGACCAATCTACCGATGGGGATAGGGGTTCAGAATCAACCTACATTACCAAATCCATACCCAGTCCAGCACAATCCTCAACCTATCATGCGTTCTCAACTGCCAGCTCAACCCAATCCTAATCCTAACAACAGGCTAGTTCAACTAATTAATATTGTTGAAAACCCAAACACCGAAACTGAACAAAAGAAATGCAATGCACTGAGGTTGAGATCAGGATGTGTTATTTCAACAAAAGAAGATATGACCCTGCCACAACGTGAATCTGAAATTTCAACAGAGCCTAGATAAACAACTATGACTAAAACATAGGTAGAGCAGGGGAGAGAAACGGTTGACCAAGGGAACCCTGAAAACCTTATGATTTCTTCCCCTCCATTCCCTGAAAGATTAACATTGCCTAAACCGATGGTCTCTCCAGATTTTTATATCCTAGGGGAATTAAAGAACCTTTGCATTAAAATTCCTCTTCTGTAGGCTATAAAAGACATTCCTATCTATGCCAAGACAATTAAAGAGCTGTGCAGAAAGAAACAAGGGAGGAAAGAAGAAAATGTGTCCACCGTTCATGTGGTAGAAGCACTATCAGACTTACTATTGGGTAAAGAAACACCTGTCAAATATGAGGATCCAGGGAACCCCATAATAACTATACAAATATCTGGCCACTCCTTTTCAAACACATTGGTTGACTTAGGGGTGGCCATCAACATCTTATCTACGGAGACCTCTGAAAATTTAGGCATAACAACGTTAGAACCCACAACTACCTTGCTGTAACTTGCTGACAGATCTGTTAACAGGCCAAAAGGAATATTACAAGACATATTGGTTTCTATGGACTCATGGGAGTATCTAGCTGACTTTTTAGTTATTAACCCAAAAAGTATGATGGATGGACACCCCCTGATACTGGGTCGACCTTGGTTATCAGTAGTTGATGCTTACGTAGGTTGCTGGACAAGCAGCATGACCATTGCTAGAGGTGATTCCATAAAAAATATTATCATTTACCCACCTACCAAACCAATTCTACCCACGATAAATATTCACAGGCATCCACATACATACTGGGAACAAAACATTCGTTCACCACTGACAATAGTTGAAGCTCTTGAATTCAAAGATCAAAATGAAGACGATGTAATCAATAACTTCATGAATCATCCATCTGCACCTAGAAACTTAAAATTCCAAATGTTAAAAGCAGTTCTTGATGAAACACAAGAAGACCCCTTGGCAGAAATTGATAATCAACATATACCCAAGACTATTGTTTGCAATAGCATACCAATTGAAATTGAGCCAGGGAAGGTTTTAAATATCAATGGCAGTATGAATAGTAACCAAAAGCAAAATGTCATAAAGGTTTTACAGAAATATCAGGGAGAATTTTCTTGGGACTACCCAGACATGAAGGTTATAGATCCTCAGCTATGCACACATCACATTTATACTGACAAGGAGGCTAGACCTATTCGAAAGCCTCAGTGGAGGCTAAACCCGATCTAAAAGACATTGTAAATGATGAGTTGCAAAATATGATGGATGTAAACTTCATTGATCCTATTTCAGACAGAAAATGGGTCTCTCCTTTAGTAGTCGTTCGTAAGAATAATGGGAAGTGGAGAATATGTGTGGATTACATAGAATTGAATAAAGAAACACAAAAATGCCACTTCCCCCTTCCTTTTATTGACTAGGTCCTTGATACATTGGTAGGAAAGAAGTTATTTTCCTTCCTTGATGGGTTCAGTGGTTACAATCAAATCCAGATAGCCCCCGAAGACCAGGATAAAACAACCTTTACTTACCCATGGGGTGCATTTTCCTACAAGGTATTACCATTTGGATTATGGAATGCCCCAGCAACATTCTAAAGAGCCATACTTAGCAATTTTTCTGATTTAATAAATGAAGGACTTGAAATTTACATGGATAACTTTACCCCATACGGAGATGATTTTGATAAAGCACTAGAAATGCTAGAAAAAGTATTGGAACAATTGTTACACCATTTTTTGGTCATCTAACCTATAATCATTAGATGGACCCAAGTACACCATGTAAGACCAATTTTACCCTAAGTAAAATTGCTTTCACTATGAAAATAACTTAGTAAACCACCTTTATTAAGTTGCTTATGGTCTAAACAGGAAACCCCATGAGGAAATATTAAATAAATATACATTTGTTTGATTTTCCTCAAGGAATAATTATTTAAACAGTAGTTTAATTAATATTCCTGGTTATATTTAACCCAAAACAAGGAAATTAATTAGATAAATCATTATTTATCTTATTATTTTCTAAGAATAAGTATTTAAACAATATTCTTTGTTAAATATGACTAAATCACCCTTAAATAATTAAATAAATCATTATTTATTTGATTATTACTCAACCACATCCTTAAAATGATAAATAAATCATTTATTTATTTATTATTTACAAATAAAGGGATTTGACCCAAGTCAAATTCCTTTTCCCTCCAACAAATATAATAAAATATTCCATAAAAGTTGGATCTTGATTGGGTTAATAATATTTTAATTATGCACCAATATCTAGATTAACTCAATATTTTGTTATAAATAGAAGGGTTTTCCCATTCATTTACCACCTTTTTTTGCCTAAAGATCACTCTGGATCTATACTTTTGGTCTGACTATTGATCCACCATCATAGTCATATTTTGTTATCATTTTTTTTGTCTGGGTTTGCTACACCATCAAGAGAGAGGAATTTCAGATCTGAAGTGCTGAGGACTTACAAGAACCCATCCAATTAAGGAGAACAGGGAACACCCTCTTGTGTTTTCCTCCCAGGTGCCATTAATACAAAATTCATTCAACATATTCTTGTCTTGTCTATTGGATGCATGGAGTAAATCTTGTTTTTTCTACTGCTTAATGTCTTCTAATGCATAGATCTAGATTTTTGCAGCATTTATCTTGATCACCTAACTGCAGATATGAGGATATTAGCAGCCATATTTGCTGTTAGGGTTGTTTTTTATGCACAGCTAAAGTGGTCTTTTTTCGTACGCTTGGAATTAAGATTCATACTAACAACTGGTGACTCCACATGGGTTTACGATTACGACGGCTGTCATTTTTTTGATCCTTGCATATCTAGCTGCTTCAAACCCTAGGATTTCTCTTCAGCCCCCTTTTTTTGCTTTTATTGATGTTTTTTTTAACCTATAAAACCCTAAAATGATAAAAATTCTGACTTCCGTGTGTTTTCGAACCTATTGCACAGGTGACAGACATCGACCCTAGCGGGATGACAACTTTTAGAGAGTACGCCACAGTGTTTGAGTGAAGGTCACACTTTTGCCTCAAAAAGCGCTTTGTGTTGAACTCCTATACCAATAGGTGTCATTTTTCACGATTGTCTTGATTGAACTATAGAATATGTTCAAACCTTTTTCTTGAGCAAAGGTGTTCCATATTCTTGAAAAACCAAAAAATCAAAAAATTTAAAAAATGTAAAGAGGGTATACCCTAAAAGAAAAATCAAAGGGTAAGAAAAATAAATTGGTCAAGAAAATGAAAGAAATGAACCCCAAACAAAAAATAGACCAGGAAAGTGTGCAAATCAAAATGCCACTACTATTTCATTTTTTGATAAACAAAATTGTGTACAGCTTGTCAGACTTTTGCCACAATTTATGAAGAGTCAAACTGTTTAAACTTGACTCATTCATTTTTCAATTTTATGTTGTAGAATAGAGAATAAATATCTGACCAAACAGTTTAATCTTGGCAGATAAGTAGATAGGTAGAGTTAATAAAAGGTGCTCAACAGTTTAATCTGAGCCCTTGGATGTAATAAGGGTAGAATTAGATAGATTTTCCTTGTAAAAGAAAACAAGATTGATAAGGGTTTGCAAATCTAAGTGCACCCTAATAAAGAAGAGAAAATGGTAGTGTAAAGTAGATAGGGTAGGTAGATGGTGTTGCAAAGTTTCATATGATGAATGATGGTGCTAAATGTGTTTGATCTTTAACTTTCATCACAAGTACTGAAGCAGAATATACATTGGAAAATTTACAGAAAGCAAAGTCTAAATCATTAACTTCCCACATCACTTTCTCCCTAAGAGTTTTACTAATTTCCCCAAAGTGCTAAGGTATTTGAAGATTAAAGGGGCTCAAGGCATTTCCTTGACTTTTGGAGGGAACGGACCCTCGGCCTAATGATCAAAAAGACCTAAGTACTTGAAGTTATTTATCATTATAATCATTCACTTTTAATCTTTTCCTAAGTAAAATTCTATTTTACTTAGGAAAATCATGCAAATTTCCATAATAATCCCTCAAAATTACTTGCTATTTTATGTTTAAGTGTTGAAATTGAGATGATGCAATTTACTTTAGAAATCTCCACTTTCCTAGTTGTGTAAAGTATTTTGAGTTTTCCTTGTCCCTTTGTCATATTAACATCTGATTTATTTATTAAATCCTTAATAAAAATACCTTATCCTATTGTATTTAACTCCTCCTATGTAATATCCCAAAAAACCCACTTATTATGATTTTTAACCAAAGTATTTATTCCCTATTTTGTTTGAACAAAAAACCCAATACATACTCCCTTTGGTTAAGACTTATCATTATCAACTATCCCCGCCCCCTATAGTAAATAAATCATATTGATTTATTTTTATATAATAAAAAATATACACAGGAAAAAAGTTTAAAACATATGTTTTTTATGTTTTAAACGAAAAAACAAATAAAATCCGAAATCCATCCGTAACCCCGACCCTTCATAAACCATTGAGATTAATTAATCACTTGGATTAATTAATAATCACATCCCTCCTCCAATCAATAGCGTCCCGTAATGATTAAAACGATAAAAAAATGCGTTGGGCCCGCCCATTAAATTCCCCGCTAATTTCCATGTTCCGCCAACCGTTGGATCACTCCGCTGGAGATCTACGGTCCACAAACATTCCGCTAGTCATCCCTTGTACGAAGATTAACACGCGAAATCGTGACAGTTTTCAAACAGTGCAATGGCTACGTGTCATTTAACCAGTGGAATCGCTGCCTCCCCACGGAAAACCGCCTGCTCCCAAAAGCGATGTGGAATTTACCGCTTACCGCCCGACCCCGGTGACACATCCATCGTACATCAGTGACGTCATCCCATAAAAATAATAAAAATTCCCCCCCGTTTGACTTTGCCGATAAAACAAAACATTCACGTCTTTTTCATCATTTTGTACGCCAGTGAAAGAAAACGCCTTCCACGCAGAAAAATTCAAAATTCTAATTTGTGAAATCCACTTACCTTATCCTGTCGAAGAAGATTGCAGACAAGCCTCTCAGAAGATTATCTACCTTAGCCGGCACCTATCCAAACGTTGTTTTCTCCAAAAACAGGTATTTACCCTAAATTCAAACTGAACTTTGTTGAAATCTCGGCTTTCCTTTTTTCCTTCACTGAAACAGAGTTAGAATTAATTACTAGTTCATTCCGTGACCCCGAAAACTGTAATTGAATTACTAAATCTGCAAATGGACCTGTTCTTCCCGTGAATTTACTCAATTCCTCACCAATAGCCAAATTTCCATTTTTCCACAAGAACCAAAATGGGAGTTCCTGTAGCCTTGAATGATGCTCCATTTTGAACCTGGTCAAAACCTCACTCCCTTGTCCATTGGGGAATTGCTTGAAAAATCTACTCGGTTGTCCCCTGAAGAGGTGATCAGAAGATAACATCCTTGGATAAACAGTCTTAATACTAGTCATAATATTTGTTTACTCCAATATTGTTATCAAATCTATTCAAACAGAGGTTAGAAAGCATAACAGCTAAAGAGTATCAGTGGTTAAAGTGTATCAGGTAAAAGTCAGTAAAAGTTAAAATGAAGTTACAGAGCAGTCAAAGGTAAACAGTAAAAGTAAATACAGAAGGCAGTAAAATGTTAAAAAGAGATGAGAATACTTTCACCAATAGTGAGGTTTGTCTAAAGTGAAAGTAAAATAGTCAAAAGAGCAAGAAAGTAAAAAGATGAAAAAACATAACAAGAAGGAACATTTTTGCAGAAATTGCATATTTTAGTCATAGTTTTGCAGAAAATATTGTGATCAATCCAAGATGAATTTTACAACACTGAAGGAATTTTATGTTCTTAAGAGGGCCATCTACAAAAACCTCTCTCACTTTTCTAACAGCCATTATGGTTTTGGAAATATTAAACAATGTTGGAAAGCACTTTTTGCAGAAAATTCCTGTTAAGTCATCATTTTGCAGAGAATATTGTGGAAAATAAGAAATACATCTTACGGAACTGAAGGAGGTTTTTGTTCCTAAGAGACCCATATACAAAAACCTATCTCACTTTTTGTACAGTGATTTCAGAATGAGAGATACATGCACATATTTAGAGGCTATTTTTCAGACTCTGTAAAACTCTGTTTTACACATCTTTTTGCAAAGCCTACTGTGCACAGCTAGAGAGGAATTTTAGAAAATTGAAAGAGGTTTATCTCACCAACATATTTCTCTACAATAACCTCTTTCACTTTTTACATATCTATTACGGATTGAAAAATATAAAGGTATCATTGGACCCCAAATTTGCAAAATTGTTGGAGCAGAATTGCACAAAGAAAGGAAGCAGTTAGTGACTTGGATGCCTCATCATAAACTAAGAGTTGGATCAAATTCGAATTCTCCTCTTTGTCATCACCTATCCATACAAAATAGGGCCAAATAGATGTATTATTTTGAGTTTCCTTTACTTAAGTTCTATTTATGTAAAATAGTTGGAGAGATTTGTGAACTAATCTTGATATTTTTTCAAGATATTTTAGTTTAGAATTTGTATAAATACTTCACTCTTGGAAGTATTTTGGGTGGATTCTACTACTTGGCTGTGACATTGATGTTTTTGGAATAAAAGTGCTTTGGAGAAACTTCTTTGTGGCTTGCTGGATGACAATTTGAAGCTTAGGACTTTTTGCAGGATTCATGTGTCGGATTGCAGTTCAATAAGTCTTTCTATCTTATGTCTTAAGTTTTATATCTGTTTATAATATCATTGTGTCCATTTCTGAATAATTGACATAAAAGAATAAATCAGAATTTACTTAATTGTACTCTGATTTCAATTGTGATTATTCTAAATGTTTTCCTCTAAATTAGTTATAAGCAACGAATTCTTAATTGCTCTTGCTTCGCTAATTTAAACATATTGATTACTATAGTAAAGAATTATTCACTGCTCTTTATTTGTAATCATTCCATTTCTTTCTTTTGAACATGTTGAAAGATTCTTAACTGCCTTTCATCCCTTCAAAACCCATTCCATCCACTTTAATTCCTAAACATTGTTCTATGTTTGGCTATCTTGCCCTGCAAAGCCATCTTGTGTGTAGAAGATTAATCCAGTAAAGACATCCTTTGACTCCATAGCCCAATGGCCTGAAAATATTCAACCTTGCCCTTAGTTGGCGGATTCCACCATTTTCAAACGAACTCTTGGATTTATAACTAGCCTAAAACTTTCTGAGAACAAAGATAAATCATAAAGAGAGAGCCCTCTATGGATGCAGATTGGCTAGATTCTGCATCTGAAGGTTGGTTTGTGGTTACCTCGGGTATACTTTCCTTTTCCAAAAATTCAAGGAAAACCTAAGTGATAACAACCTGGACCCTCAGGACGCACCTTTCAGCCCAAAAACTGTGACCTCTGCTGAAAACAGGTCAGAAACTGCGACCTGGACTTTTTGCAAGGATTTTTCTGAAAGTTTTATGGGTTTGTCTAAGCCTCTGTTCAGGGTTGTCTGACCTCCGTCTCCACCCGTTTTGGACCTGTACTTGTTCTTTTTTGCTCAACTAAGTGGGAACCTGGCCCCCAGGGCTTCAGTACCCTCCACTTTTCGTGGAAGAATTTTTGCTGTTGCAGGTTGTCTGAAATTTCAGAGTCTTCAGCCTTTTTTTCAAACCTGATACCTCACCTTTAGATCCGCTTCAAATCAGCTTGTTATCCATCCAAATCACCTCATCTAGCTTTTTTTTGGTTTTCCTCTAGGGTTCACTCTGTTTCCCTTCAGGAGATAGCCTTTTGCCACCTTTTTTATAGCAATATTTCTTCTGATTTGTTGTTGTTGTTTTGCACCACTTTCCAGTAGATTTTGTCTTTTAGATCCCTGTCCCTCTTGACCTTAGATCTATTGGCTTTTTTAGTGTGTTTTGATTAGTTTTTTACTCACCTATCGACTAGTTGTTGAGAGACCCGCCTCCTTGGGTTTAGATTATTGCATTATTAGCTGTTTATGTTCTGTTTTTGCAGGCCTATATAATTTCATTTGTAGGTTTATTTACAAATATACAACATACTTTTTCTTTTTCTCTACAAACGTTTGGGTTTAAAAATTAAAATTTACACACTTTTACACACACACCCTAAGTGAACAAGGGCTTGGTTAACACCACCAAGAAAAGACTCTAAAAAATTGAAATCAATTGATTCTGCACCTTTCTGCCCCAGTGTTTCAACATTGTAATCATTTGATCCTGCACCTCCCTGCCCTTGTCAGTTTCTTTTTCCTTTGTGACGTGTTTGTGTCGTCACCATTGCGCCACCAAGGCATTTATCCCGGAGACTTCTTGGCCTTCATCCTCAGTTTCCGGTAGGAAGATTTACACCTCTGCATAGGATGTGAGTTAGTCCTCCACCGAGCCCGCACACCGACTCTTCTTCTGGTCCTTTGGGTTCTCCTTCTCGTTCTGCCTTCTGTTCTCCCCCTAACACTTTCACCACGTCTGGTGCAAGACCTAATGCTGGTGGTAACCCCGGCCCTCGCGCCGGGAATACCACTAGTGGGACCGCAATGGACACTACCCCGGCTACGCCCATGCTCCCCTTCATGGCAGGCTTCAGCCTCCCCGATTTTGACTAGTTGATAAACGACCCTATACATCATGATGTTAGTTGGCCTACTATGCCAACAAAGCTGCCTTCAGACATCCCAAAGTTTGAAGGCCTTGCTAGAGAAGATCCTTCAAATCATGTTTGATCTTCCCACATGTGGTGTTCGTCTAACTCCATTACCGATGACTCTGTCCGTCTTCAGTTGTTCCAACGAACGATTACAGGTGAAGCTTCTAAGTGGTATGTTGATCAAGCCCCTTCCTCTCATACCACCTTTGTGACTCTTGCCCAGGCTTTTCTGTCTTATTTCCAGCTTCCCCTTCGTTACGACACTGGTACCGAACTCTTGACTTATTTCCATCAATCATCTGTGACCCGCCTATCTAGCCATGTTCAGGAATGGCGCAGAAGAAAGAGCCTATGTCAAGCCCCTACCTTTGAAGACCGTGTCTACATGGACCGGTTCCTTAGATCTCTCTTGCCGCCTATCAGGAAAGATGTCGCATCGCACTTTCCTCAAACCGAAGAAGCTGCTCTCCAAATTACGTTAAAGTATGACTTGATCTATGCTCATTCGGGTTATGTTTATACCATTCTACCTGACATTCCCAGACCCAGTGGTGCAAACACACCGGGGGCATCTCACACCGTCGACGGTATTGTTGGAGCTCTCTTTAATCCGTATGCTCAACCTCCCATGGGCTATGGATTTCCTCAGGGGGGGGCCAGCACCTCCTGCACTTTTCCCCCTCCCGGTAGCACGTATCCAGGATACGACATGCCTCCTATTTTTTCCCAACCGCCTATTTCCCACATTGTTACCCAACCTCCTTTTTATGCGTATCCATAGCCTGGTGCTCCAGCTCCTCCAACATTAGCACCTCCTCCTCCCTTTCCTTCTCAACCCCCGCAACAGCAACCACCGCCCCCTCAGGGGCAAGTGTACGCACAACAGGGAACGACTAATCCTCCTCCCTCAAAAAGGAAGAGGAAAGGCACTCAAAATCAAGCTGCCCCTGGTAATCATGGACCTAATCAAGGTAATGCTCCTCACACTAAAAACTAGCAACAGGGCACTCAGCCCAAGCAGGACAGGCTTGTTCGTATAAACAAGCCCTATTCTTGTTGTGGTGTTTATGGTCATTATATGCATGATTGTCCTCTTTTTCCACAGATGTGACAGTTGTGGGAGTCTCAAGAAACATTGAGAGGACACCAAGTCATCCCTTCCGTTCCTCCCAGTCCTGCACCTATTCAACTAGTTGTGCTTACCGATCCTTTCCCTCAGCAAGGATTTGTGGCTACCCAACCACCTGAAGGTCAGGTGGCCACTCAACCTCTTCCATATGGTACCTCCGATTACAGATTCTCATGATGTCCTCTGATCAGCCTTCTGAACCTTCTCCTCTTGGCCCTTCACCTTCAGCTGGTACTCATGAGCCTCTTTATCCTGGAATGGTTCCTCTAGGCCTTAACCATCTTGGAGTCGTCCCGCCTGGTCATTACCCCTCTGGTCAGATACCATTCCTAGCTCCCCCACCAGGAGTGTACACAGTACCTGTTATGGCCACCCTCTCTCTTCCTAACCTGACCCTTGGGATTCCCATCTGGTACCTCGATCCTCCAGCTGCTACCCCTTCGGGTCAACCCAAACCTTATCTTGCTTTGACCCCAGTTCAACTAGTCCCTATGACTTCTCCCACTATAGCAGTGCCTTAGTCACCTCAACAGGAACCACCTCCCGTTGCGACCGATTAGGGCAAGAAAGGCAAAGCTCGCAAGGGGGCATCAAAGGACAAGGTTCCCCTGACAAACTCGACCCCTCCTCAGCCTCCAAAGCATACGATCCAGTGTGCTTTGTGTGATTTTTTCGTTCACGCCACCCATACTTCTCTGGAGTTGCCTCACCTTAATTCCATGGTCAATGAGACATTTATGGAGTCTAATATCCTAAAGGTATATGTCACTTTACCCGATTCAATCCCGAAATTCAAACCATTGCGCACAAATTACCCTTTTGCTTTGTGTGATTTCCATCACCATTACACTCACCTCTCCCCTCGCCTCGAAGAGTATAGTTCCTCTTTAGAAGCCTTACGCCAATCCGAAGCCAAGCGCAATGAGTCCACCACTCCATTATTTGTGCATTTTTCTTTGGAAAAACCAGAGGACATGAATGCTCCCATTGACATTCCCCCTTATGATGTCGAGATGACGGAGCCTTCATCCACCATTTGCTACTTATCATCATCCATGAGACCCTCGGTGGAAGTCCCCTTGGAGACTCCCCCTGATGTTTTGCCTAACCTCCCTTTAGCGATCACCCTGGGCTCAACATCAGTAGATCCTTTATCTGCTCACTCTTCTGTCACAACTTCTGACAATGTGCGTGTGAATCTCTCTTCTCATGATGATGAGTCAGGTAGATTCGCCACGTCAGGTGGTATTTCTTCCACCAGTAACCCCATCTTCTATTACGATGACCACATTATGGAAGTAGTCACCACCCCTGACTTTATCTATCCCCCCTTACATCGAACCCGTGCATTTGAACCACATACACCTTGTGGCCATTACATTGACACCCAATATTTGGGTAAGGGGGCACCCATATATGAGAGACCAGGAGAAGAAATTCTCCACAACTCTCCTAGTGTATCTGTCATGTAGACTCTAGTACCATTATTCTTCCACATTTATAAGAGCCTCCCAAGTCCCATATCACTTCAGATCACTCTAGGGATGATACCCCTCATCATTCCTTCATACTACATAAACAACCTAGTCCCTTCGACATTGTTTTTGACCAACCTGTGAGTTTTCTACGCGAGCACCAGTTCATTATCTCCAAATCCTCTCTTTGGGATAGTAACACCATATATGCCAATATGGAAACTTAAAGTCCATTTGATTTATATATGTAGTACCAAAAGAAATTGGTAATCCTCCATCCCCTTTCTCAAACTGCAAAACTATACCGAAAACAAATGGCGCACCACGTCATTAAAATGTGTTTAGATTCCCCTTTTTATAAATACATTTTGGCATGAAAACAACATTATTAGGGTCACCTATGCCCCTCAACCATAAAAATCCTAGATCTCAGCCAAAAACAGCACTAAACCCCCCTTTCTCTGACAGGTCACACTTTTCAGGTCATTTCCTAGGATAGGTCGTAGTTTTCTGCCCAGTACCTGCTACCCAGGTCGCATAACAGACCCCAAAAAGTGTGACCTGGCATGTTCATGAGCTCTGGGTACCTAAACTGAACTTTAAATCCACTGAAATGAAAAAGTAGGATTAGACCTCTTACCTACAACTAACAGATCTCAAATTCCAACGGTCGGTTTGTCTGCTGCGATCGCCGCAAGATTTAGGGCCTTCTCTCCTCACTACATTCACCATAGCTCCACCTGCAAATGAGTGAATTTGGAAGGAAAATTCCTTATTAAAAGAAAACCCCTGATTTTTCTTTCGCCTACTGCAGCCAAACCGTAGCTCAATTTGATGAACCATCTATACCGTTGGAAAGTTCTCACCGAGCCCTCAAATGGATATATGTTAGTTTTTAGTGAATTGATACTCCACCAGGACACATTTTTCCATGAAGCATCACTTCACCCCCTCCTTAAACTCGAATTTCTTCACTTGCAACACTCGTAATAGGGGCACCACTTTGCCTCCATACTTGTCCACGCTCGTGTCGACTTTTGTCGTGAGTTACCATCTTGTACTCATGTTTTTATGGTCCCCATTGGACCTTTTCTGTGTGGCAGCACCATTGAGTCACCCTTGTTTAGAGCATCCGATTTGAGTCATCATTGCATTCATGGAATCTATCCCGAGTCCCTTTGCATCCCACTATAGTCCTCCATCCTTCATTGCTTGGTCCCTCTCTCGTGTCGCACACTATGGCCTTCAGTCCCACTATCCCCTATCCCTCATGATATTGTGTCAGTCGGTCCCAGGCCATCCATGCAATTTATGCTCTAACAAGGGAAGTCGTCCATTCGCTACTTAGTACTGCCCATTTCATCATCATCATTGGTGTCAGTTTTTCAGTCGCTCTACTATTTTCTCTCGTGCCTTAGTTGAGGATCCCTTATTACGTCACCTATGGTAGACCTCCTTCTGTCGACATCATCTCATTCATTCCATAAGACAGGTCTAGAGGGCGGTGTACCTTGGTTACAGCTTCCACTCTTGTTCGGTGCCTCGGATCAGGAAAAGGGACTCCTTATTTCCCTTTGACTTGATTTTTTCTCAGCTCCAGCTCCTTTCAGCATGATCGAGATCCGTACACTCGATGGTTCAGTGATGGAGCAGCTAACATCGGTGATTCCTGGGTGTGTGTGACATGTCTTAGCCCTCATGAGGGGGTGGCCCTACAGGTAGCCCCCCACACACTTGGACAACCTCTTCATTACAGCCTTTGATGAAGCTCCATACATTTGATGATGTCGGCTTCATCCGCTTGCAGTGCCTTTTTGTCTGCATATATCAGTCAGATTTTCAGAGCCCTTTCCTACTTTCAGAGGAATCTAGGTTACATTTATATCTCATGTACTCATATATCATTGTACAAGTCCTGGCTGTTATCCTAGGCACAATATGTATGTGGGATTCATTATCGTGTTATTTATCTGGCACATGTTTATGCCAGCATGTACTATATTGGCTAGTTCTGTGGTTTACCGGATGCCTTATTGTTTGTACTTTGCCTTAGCGGGCATAGATATGCCTCCCCCGCCGCCTATAGCATAGGTACTTACTCATCAAAGAGACTTGTCGCACCTGTAAGTCTCGCCTCCTCAGGGTCTAGTTCTTTCAATGCTTTGGTCTACCTTATACTTCTCTCTCTTTGACTTCCCCTTCGATGTTTAGTGATTGAGTTCTTACAATGTACTTCGGTCATATGATTAGCTCCTAACGCTCGCACGCTGGGGGGTAATCTGTTACACCATTTTTTGGTCATCTAACCTATGATCATTAGATGGACCCAAGTACACCATGTAAGACCAATTTTACCCTAAGTAAATTTGCTTTCACTATGAAAATAACTTAGTAAACCACCTTTATTAAGTCGTTTATGGTCTAAACAGGAAACCCCATGAGGAAATATTAAATAAATATACATTTTTTTTATTTTCCTCAAGGAATAATTAGTCAAACAACAGTTTAATTAATATTCCTGGTTATATTTAACCCAAAACAAGGAAATTAATTAGATAAATCATTATTTATCTTATTATTTTCTAAGAATAATTATTTAAACAATATTCTTTGTTAAATATGACTAAATCACCCTTAAATAATTAAATACATCATTATTTATTTGATTATTACTCAACCACATCCTTAAAATGATAAATAAATCACTTATTTATTTATTATTTACAAATAAAGGGATTTGACCCAAGTCAAATTCCTTTTCCCTCCAACAAATATAGTAAAATATTCCATAAAATTTGGATCTTGATTTGGTTAATAATATTTTAATTATGCACCAATATCTAGACTAACTCAATATTTTGTTATAAATAGAAGGGTTTTCCCATTCATTTACCAACTTTTGTTGCCTAAAGATCACTCTGGATCTATACTTTTGGTCTGACTATTGATCCACCATCATAGTCATATTTTGCTATCATTTTTTTATCTGGTTTTTCTACACCATCAAGAGAGAGGAATTTTATATTTGAAGTGCTGAGGACTTACAAGAACCCATCCCATTGAGGAGAACAAGGAACACCCTCTTGTGTTTTCCTCCTAGGTGCCATTAATACAAAATTCATTCAACATATTCTTGTCTTTTCTATTGGATGCATGGACTAAATATTGTTATTTCTACTGCTTAATGTCTTCTAATGCATAGATCTATATTTTTGCAGCATTTATCTTGATCACCTAACTGCAAATCTAAGGATATTAGCAGCGATATTTGTTGTTAGGGTTGTTTTTTATGCGCAGCTAAAGTGGTATTTTTTCGTACGCTTGGAATTAAGATTCATACTAACAACGATGTATTGCTACCAAATTGTGTTTGAGCAATGAAAAATGTCACATGATGATGAGTGAAGGATTAATCATAGGACACTACATCTCTACAACTATAATATAGGTAAATCCGGAAAAAATAGAAGTAATCCTTTTATTAGCCACACCTTGTACGTAGACAGAGGTACACAGTTTCCTTGGATATGCAAGGTACTATAGCAGGTTTATAAAGAATTTCTCAAAAATTGTTGTGCCCTTGTATGCATAACTGGAAATGTTGAATTCCATTGGTCTGATAAATGTGACACTGCTTTTACATATTTAAAGAAACTGGTCTCAAAAACACCGATCTTACGTGGTCCTAACTGGAAGCTACCCTTTCACATTTCCTCGGATGCATTCGACACAACGATAGGGAAAGTTTTTGGTCAAGAAGAAGATAAAAAACCCTATGCTATTTATTATATCAGTAAGAATATCACTCCTGCGGAATTAAACTATACAGTGACTGAAAAAGAGTTCTTGGTTGTCAATTATGCTATCAATAAATTTAGACATTATATAAACCGATCACAAATGGGAGAGTAACTCGTTGGTTGTTGCTTTTACAGGAGTTTGACATAACTATCAAAGGTCGTCTAGGGAAGGAGAACATGGTTGCAGATTTCCTGTCCAGAGTTCCAAAATCAAATGACATACTACCAGTGGACGATCATTTTCCCGACAAACATATATTTGTTGTAGCAGTAAAAACACCATGGTAAGCAGATGTAGAAAATTACCTGGCAGTAGGAAAGTTGCCCAAAAACTTGACATCAAAGGAATGTAAGATGACTGTTCAAAGCAGTGCTAGATTATCCTAGATTGGTGGATATATTTTTCATACAGGAGTTGATATGCATATACGTATATGCATTCGAGAAGATGAGATTTATGATATTCTACGAGCCTGGCATGATGAACCATGTGGTGGCCATTTTGCAGATCACAGAATAGGGCACAAAGTATTGTAAATGGGTTATTATTGGCCTACAATTTTTAAATATGCCAAGAAATATGTCCAAGCCTGCGATAGCTGCCAAAGAATGGGTCGCCTAGGCCAAGATGATGAAATGCCATTACAACCATAATTGGTAGTGGAACCTTTCGAACGGTGGGCACTGGACTTAATTGGACCATTCAACCCGCCATCAAACCAGAAGATTTACATACTGGTTGCCATATATTACATAATGAAGTGGGTATAAATAGTGGCTTTATCAAGAGCTACGAAAGAATCTGTGATCAATTTTCTTTTTGAGCTATTTATGCGATATGGCTTACCTCAAGAAGTGATACCTGATGGGGAGGCATAGTTTGTGGGAAATAAAATTACGGCCACCCTGAAGAACCACCATATCATCCATAAAGTCACATATCCATATCACCTGCAGGAAAATGGACAGGTTGAAAGTACCAACAAATTCCTTGAGGAAATTCTCACTAAAACAGTATCAACACGTCGTCAGGATTGGGCTACTAGACTACTAGAGGCCTTGTGCCTTTACCACACAACATGGAGAAACACCACTGGAAATTCTCCGTACCATCTGGTATTTGGAAGAGAACCAATTTTTCTATCGAATCCGAAATAAAGACTCTAAGGACAGCCTAGGAGGTGGGGCTGGACTTGACGAAGGCATAGATTATAAGACTCCAGCAAATAAATGAATTAGATGAAATATGGTTACTGGCTCTATAGCGCACCGAAATCATCCAACAACAACGAGCTAAGTGGCATGACAACCTCATCAAAAAGAAGACATTCCAGAAAGGAGATTGGGTACTTCTCTATGACTCTAGATTCCAAGACTTTCCAAGCAAGTTGAAAATAAGGTGGCTCGGTCCATACAAAATTCAAGAAGTACACAATAATGGTACCCTCACCTTGAATACCATAGACAGATTTGGTTCTACATTTAGATTCAACAAACACAGAGTGCGCCTCTATCACAAACCACTTACAAGGGATTCTTTCTGCTAGCAGGTACGCGGCGATCCCACCATCCAAATTTTAGTTGCAGGGGGTGCTAGCTCCACAACTTTAAGTGCAAGAAAACTTGTTACTTCCTCTTGTAAATATTGTATATATTTTCCCTGCAATTTATAGTTTTCTCATTTGTTGTACATTCTTCATACTCACAGTTTTATTCTTTTCCTTTATCCTTCCTTTTATGTGTTTATTATTGTTGTTTAATCCTTTGAACGGTTGTTGTTCAATCCAATTGAACAGTTGTTGCTCAATCGGATTGAACAGTCGTGTGTTGTTTATTTTTGCTATTCAAATCTTTGAACAACTACTGTTCAATCCAATTGAACAACTATTGTTCAATCGGATTGAACAGTCATGTCCTTGCATGTTTATTTGCATTGTTCAAACCTTTGAATGGTTGTTGTTCAATCCAATTGAACAGTTTCGGATTGAACAGTCATGTGTTGTTTATCTGTGCTATTCATATCTTTAAACAGTTGTTGCTCAATCCAATTGAATAGCTGTTGTTCAATCGGATTGAACAGTCATGTGCTTGTGTGTTTATTTTCATTATTCAAACCTTTGAACGGTTGTTGTTCAATCCAATTGAAAAGTTGTTGTTCAATCGAATAGAACAGCTATGTGTTGTTTATTTTTTTTGTTCAAATATTTGAATGGCTACTGTTCAATCCAATTGAACAACTATTTTTCAATCGGATTGAACATCTGTGTCCTTGCGTGTTTATTTTCATTGTTCAAACCTTTGAAAAATTGTTGTTCAATCCGATTGAACAGTTGATGTTCAATCGAATGGAACGACTGATTTTTTGTTCTCCTTTATAAGCATGTTCTTTCTTTCCTTTTGATGATCTCTTCTTGAATATCCACTCCTCATCTCACACCCTTGCTGTAAAAGACATTTCTGAACAGGAATTGGCACCTGAAAAGGATAAAATCAGTAATGCTACTAATATGATGATCCTTTGAAACTTTGATGGAAATATCTACTCCGGAAGCTGACACAGTTTATCTATGCAATGAAGGACTAGACATCTCCTGCTCAAACATGTTATCATACAATTCATATTCTTATAACGGTATATATTTCTACACTCTCAAGTAGTATTCCCCTTTGACATATAGGAATAAGGAGTATTAATTGTATTGCCATTCTTTTTACTTCTCACACCATCCCTAACTCTTAAGGAGTTAATGAGCCTCCCTTCATGCATAAAGAATAAGAAATATTATGTTTATATGCAAATTTTTAAGAGAGAATAGGGGGTCTCATCACAAGCTAGCCTACCATGATCATACGGATTTAACAGGTGACATGCCCACAATGGCCAACACACCAAGGTAATGACCTTCTCGACAGCTCAAACTACTTGAAGGATAGGATATCTTATCATGATCCAGCCTGATCACTCTGTTACAATTTGAGTGAGTGGCATTGTGACCATCTAGCCACCACACCAGCACAGTGGTCTCTTCATAAAACAAATAAAAATGCCTACTTTTCAAAAATAAATATTATGTTTATATGCAAATTTTTAAGAGAGAATAGGGGGTCTCATCACGAGCCAGCCTACCATGATCATAAGGGTTTAACAAGTGACATGTCGACAATGGCCAAAACACAAGGGTGGTGACCTTCTCGACAGCTGAAACTGCTTGAAGGATAGGAATTCTCATCACAAGTTGGCCTTATCACTCCGTTACAACCCCAGTGAGTGGCACCTTGACTATCTGGCCACCACACCAACATGGTGATCTCTCTAGAAAATTGGAAAAATATCTACTTTTACATAAAGGATTTTGGCTCATTTTTCGGGTTAAAATAGAAACCCTGTCAAGGCTATGAACGCCTACTAGCAGCAATGGCTCTGCTTGTGGTATGGGAGTATTTTTATAAAAATAGCCAATTACTTTTATATACACCTTAATTCCTATTTCATCCATTTTCGAGATAAATGCATCCATTTTAGAGATAAATGCACTACTCGAATAAGTTTTAATAATATCTACCCACATAATTAACTATGAATGAATTATCCTTTCATGTTTGAATTAAGGGATGACGGCACCAATCATAATCCATCATTATCATGCTTTCGTCATGCTATACCATTAAATAAGGACATCTTATCATAATAATTGCTATATCGCTTTTGCCCCCTTCTTCGGTCATTTCCACTTGATATACACTTATGAATTCATGATTTTTGCAATCTCTCCTCTTTTCTTGAGCTCCAAGGCCAAAGACGCCCTTCTCTCGTACAAACTATGATTTCTGATTTCTGACCTTTTCCATCGTATGAATTCATGATTGCTACAGTCTCTCATGTAATTAAGGACGTGGACGCCCTTCTCCTGAGGGAGTGGGTGTAAATATCCATAATGAATAAGCATGTGAATTCCCTGCACAACTTCCTTTGGATACGCTGATGGGACTAAAAGATCATTGCATTTGCGATATGAAGTTACATACATTTACGACATAAGGTTGCAATTTATTTTTCTCTCGCATGCAGTGTTTGTTCTAACCAACAGGGCTGGAAGAAACACAGGCATAAGGATAAATTAGTTCAGATAACACATCAGCCATGGGAGGAAATTCTCTCTGAAATGAACCCACAACCTTCCAAATCTCAGACACAGCTCGCACCATTCTCCAACAAGTTGGCTGGTTTCCATACCTACACAAAATGTAAGGGTTTGACACAGAAATAACAATTGAATTCATGCAGAACCTACAAGAGGGACATACTAGACTCAGAGGAAGGATTATACCAGTCACAGAGGATATCATCGCCGAGGTCTCCAGACTATCAACAGAGGGAGAAAGATGGACCGAAAAACACATTCTTCTACAAGAAGAAATATCAGCATACCAGGACCTAGGAGAACCATTGGAATAGAAAGGAAATGGGATTAACCCTGCATCCCTACAACATCCTTAGCAAGAATTGGCAGCATTCATTCAAAGATACATCACATATGACGGACGCCAAGACGTGGTAAAACCCCGTCAACTTAAACTATTAGTTGTTCTCAAATAAAAAATTTCAGTCAATTTGCCTTCTTTCTTGAATTCTATATTGCACGATACTGTTGTTCGAATTAGAAAATCCAAAATCCCCCAAGTAGTCATCAGCCACCATGGCTTGGTCAAATTAGTCATCATTCACGAGCTAGACAAATAGCAGATATCTTGGGACAACTGTTTTAATCCTACCCAGCATGCCTCTGAGGAAATCCCTGTCAGAAAATAAATTAAGATTCCCAGAATAAACATACCCAGGAGAGCAAGAGGGAAAAGGGCCCATGCTTCGACCTCACAACCAGGGAAATGAAGACAGTCTGAAATATTGCAGTTACGGCAAGACACCTCTGAATTTCTAGATGAGGCAGGACCATCCCATACACCACCTTCAAGCCCTCAACATATGCCCTTACAAGACTATGAAAAATAAATTTCTCAAGTCCTGGAGCAAATGAGGGCATCCTGTGAAATTAGAAGCCCATATGAACAAGATGAGGAGCAAGGGGACTTTTTGAATCAATCTACCATCACCAGCAGCTCTGGCCACACTGAAATATTACCCCACCAGGATGAATTGTAGGCTTTAAGGGCCTTATCTCACCCCGAGAGTGAATGGATGAGAAGCGAAGACCGGACAAAAGGGATATATTAATCTGGAAATCAGTCGGGAGACACTATCCCATTAGAAAAAAATGCAAGCATGGAGACAATCCCCCTAACACCTGAAGGGAACATTATCTCACCCAATCGGGACGTTAATGTAGAAATAAACTCTGGAGCGCAGGAAGGAAATATCAGCATTGATAACCTTAGAACTGGCACCACCATTACTGAAACCGAAGCCACTGCTCCTCCATCCCTTGCCAAAACCTTACTAGAAGAGAAATCAGCTGAAAAGAAGTTAAGTAAAATGAACAGGACTTGCAAGAGGTTGAGAAATATGATAAAACATCTGAATAAATAGTTGAAGGAAGCGAGAAAGACTCAGAAACCTAAGAAGGAATCAGCTACCATAGAAACCCAAACAGATTTTGTTACCCAATTGGTAGAAACTGCTGAGGTTTCTGTACAAACTGACCTAGTGGTCACTGTTGAAGATTCTATGCAGACTAGTCTAGAAATTACAGAAGAGAAGGAAACTCAAATGGAGGAGACACTTGCCTACACTCCCCTAATGGAAAAGGATGCCAATCAGAAATTGCATAACGAATTAATTCAAGTCCGGCACGAATTGGCCCAGTGAAAAAAGGAATTAGTGCCCTCGCAGGAACATCAGGCACTGCTGAAGAAATTCAAAGACCTTTATGCAACTAAGGATGAAACATTTTCCCAACTCATAGAATAAAGGGCGAAAGTAAAGAAAGCACAAGATCAGGTGGAACAAGCTAAGAAGAAAACCAGTATGGTTTTCTCTCTTTACTCTGATGTACTAACTTGCAGGGCACCAGCCACCAACTATGTTCTATTCTTAGTGTTAGCACCCAATCTGAACTTCGGGCTGAAAAAGGAAAACCGGGGTAACAACTAAACCACGCTCAGCCTTGTAGCTAGCCCTACAAGGACAAGATAGGGCTCTCTCCGTAGAATAGATGTTCGATAACACAATAATGAACTGATTTTAGGCTAGGTATATAAATGGAAAAGGAGTTTAATGAATTACTGAAATTTCAGGGATGTATGGGACAAGAGGACAGTATGAACTGAGGAATTAAATCAAGGACACAGATTATTTCGTGGGGCAAGATAGGCAGGAGCTTTAGCAATCAAGTTCAAGTAATATGGAGTGGAAAGACTGTTGAGAAGCTGAAAAGGGCATAATAAAGGAATCCTTTTCAAACAAAGGAAAATACACAGAGTATGAATGATTCCCCAAGGCAGCGCATATAAAATGGGTTCTACCTTTCTAACTTGAAAACATTCAACTGAAAATGTTTATGAATGAATGTTGAAACATAACAGTGTACATATGAAACACAAAGAAGAGACATATGCTAAAACTCATACCACATGAATCCCACAAATCAAAGCTGCATCACTTTATTAATTCCCTGCCAAACTGTACAATGGAGCTCAGAGCTCACTGCCACATTGTTCCCCTACTTCTGAGTTTTCAGACCTCAGAATTTTCAGCCCTTTACAAATGATTATCATTTGCAATAAATAGATAGATTTTGCGGGAATACAAATCGATGGGAAGAGGATAAATCATAACTGAATATGGAAGACCAAGAGCCAACAATCTCTCCGTAAAGGGAGAACAACGTTACAATTATTCCACTTGAAATTCACTGATAACCAATGGGAGGGCGAAACTTGTAGCGTGGATCGTTTTGAATCATAACTGAAGACAAAATAGGCAATCTGATCCTATTTTCCTGCTGTTGCAGATATCTTTATTTTAATTTAAGCTCTCGGCCTTTGACTGTTCGCTTTCCATTTGTCGTTTGAAGAAAACTATTTTTTTATAATTTACTGTTGAACTAAAATGAAATTATTCTTTCGTGAAGGGAAAAAATTATTTTGCATGGGAAAAAGGAAGGGGAGGAGGTGAGACCCACATAAATCGCAATCGGAATGGGACGGGAGCGGAGAGATATAATATAACAAACAGTAATCGCAATCGGGCGGAGCGGGGTAGGCGGAGTGATATATATATATGAAACAATATGTAATCGCAATCGGAATGGACCGGCGGAGGGGATATAACATACAATAACATATTTTGCGATGCGATTGGGAGGAAAACCTTTGTATAAATGAAACGAATGATTTTTAACTTTTACACGGGAAAAAAGGGGTTTTGTAATGAATGGCGGAGGAATTAAATGGTGGGACCGAGGGTACGGATTGCAATCGGAAATCGGAGTCGGGAGAGGGGTGGAATGATATATATATAACTGTCGATGCGATTGGGGGAGGTCTTTATATATAATCGCATATAACCAAAGTTTTGGAATAACAAAGGGCGAGGCCTTTTATTTATGAACGGGCAGAAGAATCTGTGGTGGGGCCCGGGAGTTAATTGCAATCAGAAATCGGAGGGGGTGAGGTAATCGCATCGGGAGGTAGGGATGTGCGATGCGATCAGAGGATGGGCGCGATCGGGAGATCGGAGAAAAACTTGCGATCGGGTCGGGCGCAGAGCATGTGCGATGCGATCGCAGTATCGGAGCAGGACTTGCGATCGGAGAATGGTGTGATCAATCGCATCGGGTTATATTGCGATGTGATCAATCGCATCGAAAAAATTTGTGATTGGCACTTCAAATGAACCCATGATTGAAAAGGTTGCGATTGCAATTTATAATAATAAACTTTAGACTTTATATCATAAATTTTTATGATACGCATGGTGGGGAAGTGGTTTATACGGCGGGGGGTTATATAACATAAACTTTGTTTCTAACGTTTACGGGGTATGGAAAGGGAAAGTGGTTAAGTATTTAAATCATTTTATGTATATAAAATATTTATAATGCGATATTATAATCGGAAAGGGGGGGAAAAGGGGTTTTTTTTTAAACATAAGTTAAAGGGGAACATGGGAAATAGGGGAGGTTTTAGGGAATTTTACTTCACTTAGGCATAAATTTCAATCCGGAAGTCAGTTTTGAGAGTGTAGCATACCGTTGGAAAGCTCTTTCCGGGCCCTTTCTGATGGATCTAATTTGAAGATGATCTGGCACTGAACATGCTACAGAAAACGTCTCTGAAGGCAGGGACATCACTTTGTGGAGATACAGCTTCTGAATTGTGACTGAAAGGCAAAGTGTTATGTTTTCACCTCAAAACATGGTTTTGAGGTGAAACTTGCATCAAAATGAATAAATGATATCTCTGATCTTCCTGGTGTTGTGAATTTTTATTTATTGACTTCCTCATGGCCTTGCTGATCTTTATTTGACACTTGACTCATTAATTTGACCATGGTGAGACCTTAGAGACTAATGAGACCAATCGTATGACCTACTGATATGATTTTGGAAATGAAAGTGAATAATGACTGAAGATCATAGGAAGGAAAATTAGCAAGTACATCTAAGGGAAAACTGATAAAAAACTACTACCATCAATGAATCCATGACCTAGCGGAATGGTGAAATTTATTCGGTATGAGACACCTAATATGCAAATGCAAAAGAGAAATTTTGATCACTGATGGCAGTATGACTAAATTGACACTAACATTGGCTCCAATGGGGATGGTAGCTCCTTGGAGGTGCCAGGAACACCGTAGACCAAGTAGCCTTATCCATTGAGCATGGAGTCAAAAATACTGAAAAACTGACACAATGCAGACTGACACTGACTCAAGACTAAGACTGAAAACTGAAATAAAACCAAACCATAGACATAACATTCAAGTTTTATAGTATTCACCTCGGGCCCCAAACTTCAATGACTGTGTACTCTGAACTCTGATAAACATAACCTGGTATATACAATGATGATGACATAGATTCTTATCCTTTGTTTTCAAAAATGGTAGTGCTTCAAAAGCCTACCATTTACTGCTCCTCCAGGGAAATCTTGGCCATCCATTTCTGAAAGCAAGAAGGCATTCTTTCCTTTGTATGTTGAAATCATATATGGTCCTTTCCACAGATTGTCGAACTTACCATGCTTCCCTTTGTCTTCATTTCTGGCATCCCATTTCAACACTATATCATCCAGCTAAAACCTTTCTGATTTGGTCTTTCTGTCAAAGATCTTTTTAATATTCTCCTACAACTGAATAGCATTCTGTGACACTTCCTCCCTTGTTTGCTGAAGGTGGATCATTTGATTAATTCTTCGCTGATTTTCATTGTCCTTGCTGCCAACTTCTTGCAATAATCTCACAACTGGGATCGTAAGAGATGTAGGAAATACAGTGTCAGTACCATAAACCAGCTCAAATGGTGACATACCTCTTGATCTTTTACTGCTAACTCTGTCTGCCCATAGTGCGTTGATGAGCTTTCGGTGCCAGTTTCTTTTGTTTGCCTCCAGCATTTACTTAATTATATTTACCAATGATTTGTTATATGACTCAGCCAGGCCGTTGCCTTGTGGATAATACGCTGTTGAATGCCCCAGCACGATGTTGTATCTGTCACAGAAATCGATCATTTTCTTTTATCTGAACGTTGTTGCATTGTCTGTTACGATTTTGCATGGGCAGCCAAAACGAGATAAAATATTCGATTCCAGGAATTGAATGATTACCGTGTCTATTTCTTACCTGGCTGGGATGGCCTCGATCCATTTCGTAAAGTAATATGTCCCTATCAATATCCATTGGTGTTGTGCTGAGGACGCGGGATGAATCTCTCCTATGAAATCGAGCCCCCACTGCTAAAAGGGTGCGTTCGCTAAAACTGGTTTCAAAGGAAGTGGAAGCAATTTCTTCTTCCCTTGGAAGATTTGGCATTCATGAAATTTCATCACTGTCTTATATAAATCAGAGAATAATGTGGGCAAATAATATCCTGCTCTCAATACCTTGTTAGCTGTAGTCTTCCAAAACAAGTGACCGCCACAGTCGCCTTTATGAAACTCGTGCATTACCTTCTGCGCTTCTTCTTCAACCAAAAAATTGAGCAGAACGCCTCCTAGATATTTCCAATACAGAGCGCTGTCTAAAATGCAGTATTTTGCAGATTTTAGCTTTAGAGATCTACCTTTACTCTTAGACATGCCAGTAGGAGGTGAAAAATGCTGAAGGACATAGACAATATCTGAATACCACGGGGGCTGCAGAAAAATATCTGAAATTGGAACCAGCAAACCTTCATCTTCATCTTCCGCCACTTTTGTTATGAGGTTTATATCTAAAGCACGTAGATTTGATTGGGCCATCAATTTCGCCAAGCCTTGGCCTTTGATCAACTTCGTGGGCTTGATCTCCAGATCATACTCCAACATAGCTGCTATCCACTTACCTCTCCGACCTTCTGGATCAGTTTGCATCAACACATCCTTCACTGCTGCATTAGGGACATAAGCTATAGTATGTGAATGAAGAATATAGACCCTGAAGTCCTTCAATGCCTTGATAAGAGCTAATGCCTATTTTTCAATAATATTATATCTCAAAGCAGCATCTCTAATAGTTCTACTAAAAAAGGCAATTGGATTTTCGATCTCATCTCTATTTTGCATTAAAACGGAGGCTAAAGTATGCTCCGATGCAAACAAAAATATGATGAAGTCTTGAGTGTAGTCAGGACTGATCACAACTGGGGCATTGGACAAAGCAAACTTTACCAGATTGAATGACTTGATAGCCTCCTCACTCCATTTAACAGTGCTGTCTTTCTTCAACATATTAGTCATTTCCCTCAAATGTTCAGCTAGATTGGGTATAAATCGACGTAAGAAGTTCATCTTACCATTAAAAGCCTGAATCTCCTTCTTGTTTCGTGGCAGGTCTATGAGCTGAACTACCTCCACTCTAGCTGGATCGATGCGAATACCATCTTTGGAGATGATATGCCCCAGCAGCTTGCCTTCATCCATGGCAAAGAGACACTTCTTGGGATTGAGAGAAATTCCAAAATTATTGCATCGCTGAAAAACAACTCTCAAATGGTGCAAATGTTCATCATCTGATCCTGAAAACACTGTCAAATCATCCAAATAAATAACCAGAAAAACATATTTTTCATTGGCAAAAGCAATGTCCATTGCACGCTGGAAAGTAGCTCCTGCATTCTTCAGTCCAAATGGCATTTTGGCATACTGGAAGGTTCCCCAAGGTGTTGTGAAGGCAGTTTTATCTTGGTCCTTCTCATGCACCAAGATTTGGTTGTAGCCTAAGTAGCCATCAAGTAGTGACATCCTGGATGCCCCAACTACTCTCGGCAGAATATGATCCATTTTCGGAAGTGGATAATTATCCTTTAAGGAAGCCTTATTCAAGTTCTGAAAATCTATGCACAACCTTATTTCTCCAGTCTTCTTACGTACCGGGACCAAATTTGAAATCTAGTCAGAAAATCTGATGGGGACTATAATACTAGCTTTGTAAAATTTGTTTACCTCTTTTTCAATGAATGGCAGCAGCTTCAGAATGATTCTTCTCATCTTCTGTCTGAATGGATTTTGAACCGGCTTGATAGGAATAGTATGTTATATTATGTTCTTATCATATACCTTCAAATCTGAATAATCCCATGCAAATACATCAGAAAATTCAGAAAGAAACTTCACATACTTCTCCTTCACTTCAGGGGACAATGTCTTTGACAGTTTCACGAACTTGGGCTGATCAGGTGTTCCAAGATTCACATCTTCAACTCCTTTCTCTGTGGGCACCAAGCTTGGCTTCTATGCAACATCGTCCTGATCAAACAACTCCTCTAGAGGTATGAGACCTCTAGGAATTACATTATCTTTCAGCTGCAATATGTCCATCTATTTTGTTTCCAATTCTTGATCATCAACCACATACTCACCTTCTATGGGAGTGTCCTTGAATTTTCCCTCACCCTGAAAAAATGCATTGATCTCATTATCATCCCAAAATACTTGCCAATACCTTAAATTTTCCGGAACAGTAGGCCTATGTTTGACATGGATCTCAAACTTGTTGTTGGATTTCATCGGAATCTTCAGGTTACTTGCAGTAGTGGCAAGAGAATCAGCAATAAGATTCTACATCCTGGGCACTGCTGTCAAAGTGTACTCTGGGAATGTCTTCAAAATGTCCAGAACTGCATTTCTGTATGCCCTCAGTCTTGGATGTTTTGCTTGGTATTCTCCTTTCACCTGTTTGATTATTAACTCAGAGTCACCATACACAGAAATCCTTTTCGCCTTCAACTTTTTCAAGATTTTGAGGCCTGCAATCAGAGCTTCATACTCTGCCTCGTTGTTGGAGCAGTCAAAAGCCAACTTATACGCACATACTCTAACATTACTAGGGACTCTTTCAGGCTGGAAAACAGGGCTCCGAATCCATATTCCAATACCTGCTCCATCCTTACCAACCACTCCATCAAAGTCCATACCCCAGAGGCCTTCTTCTTCTTATTGTAGATGCTGAAATTTATTTTCTTCCTTCTTTTCACCTTGGCTGATTTCTGGCTGTTCGCTGTCTTTTTTCTGCTGGCAGGAAGGAGGCTCAGAAGTACTTGCTGATTTGTTCTTTTCCTATTTGAGACTTCTTTGTTCTTTTCCTGTTTGAGGACCTCTCTGAAATTTTCTGAAATCTTAGGTATCTCCTCCACTTGTACCAACTGAACATCCTCATCATTTAAACCACCATCTGAATATAGGACAAAAGACTCTAAATCTGTGTGGACTGCATTGATGGGATGGTTTACTAGCTTGTCTTTGTTGGTGATCATGTATTTCATTTTCTTTTCCCTATATAAATTCCTCAACTGGCCAAATACAGGGATTGTGGCATAGGAGAAGTCAAGCTGTATGGTCCCCTTAAGTTTTGCACCCCAAGACCTAGAGAGAAGCATTCCAAACCGTGGTGGGACATCAGCAACAACTACATCCATCAAGACATTTTTGGCTGGGATTTGATCTAAAGACACTACTAAATCTTTGATGAGACCGATACAATGGACCCTACTTGAGTCGAAATAATACAAATCATGGTATTTTCTAGTAACATCAAGGCCTAACTTCTCCATGATAGCTTTGGGCATCAAATTATGCGAGGCCCCGAAGTCCAACATGGCGTTATGCAAGATAAACTCATGCAACCTAAGACTTAGGTAAAAGGGGGGAACTTCATTTTCTTCAGACTCTTGCATGGCTAGACCAAAAATAAGTTCAGGGTAGTCATCTTCCACATTAACCATATCAGAAAGAGGGTCAATTTGCAAGACTTTAGACACCTGACTTTTATACACACTATTCTTCACCAACTCAGTCAGGGGCACAGACACTTTGAGTTTGGAAATTTCATTTTCTAAATTAAAGGAAGGAGCTTTTTCTACCTCTTTAATGGGAGGGTCTTTCTTCTCTGTTTTCGCCTTCGCTATGCTCTGCTGGCTTTTTTCATTCGCTGTGTTAGTTGCTGTGGGTGCTTTGCTAGATGAAGGATTGACCGGCTCTTTTCCTTTCTTCTATGCCTCGTCCTTCATTTGGAGTTATTTTCTCTTTTGAATGGGACTGATTGTGACGTTTATGTTCCTCAGAGAATACTGACTTTGTTGGGCTGATAGAGCGTTCATATACCCTCTCTGGTAGTCATCAGATTCTTCTTCTAACACTACGTCATTTTCCAGGATGAAATTTTCATCCCCTCGAATGTCTGGAGTCGCCACTATGTATTCTTTGTCTTCTGTGAGGAAAATGGGCTCACCATCAGCTGTGAAAAAATGATTGGTTTCAAACAGGGGACCATCTTCATCTGAGTCAGTCCCTTGCACGTAGTTCTGCTGTAATGGCGTTTTAATCTGCTGCTGTGGTGTCGCTTGGTCCTGCGCCCTCTGTTCTCTCTGTCTAATTCTGAATTGCAGCTGCTGCTGTCCTCTAAAATTTGGATTTCTTATTTAGGGTTCCGGTCTGTCCGAAATCGTTAATCGATCAACCATATTTTCCATTGTATGAATCAGCGTGTCCATTTTGCTGTCCAAAGGGGAGGCTTCCTCTTTCACCACGACTTTCTTTTCAGCTCTCGCTCGAGCTCTTCTAGCCAGCAGATTAGCTTCAACGTTTACTACTATCCTTTGCATGTCTTCAAGTGACAGCGGGTCTCTTTCACGTAGTTGATATGCCATATCGGCATCAAAACCATCCGGAAACCTCAGCATAGTTGAATCCACAGGAGGTTTGAGGTTAGTCGGAATAGCATTGTATACCGCATTGAATCTTAAACAATAGTCTTGCACCGTTTCACCCACATTTCTTTTAATATTATCATATTTAGACAGAATTTGGTGTGGATTCATTTTCACCTCCCACCGATCTAAGAACTGTGTGTGTAACTCCTGTAAAGTGTGAATAGAGCCTGCTGGTAAGGCTCTAAACCACTTTCTAACTTCACCTCCGAAGCTTTGAACAAACAACCTGGTAGCTACATTCTCTTCTTCTACTTCATGCAAGTCAAAAAAGTCATTCATCTTATCGACATGCTGCTGGGCTGTAATGCCCTGAGTGGAATCAAAGATAGAAATTTTACTCTGATAATCAGCAAGCATATAATTGAGAACCTGAGGTAAAACCAAGGGTGCATACTGGGCAGCCATGACTCTGGGTGGATTTACAACAGGATTTGCAGGATTTGGGGGAGGTGTTGTTGTAGCAGATGATAACTGGGAGTTGACTGAAGGGGATGTTGATGAATCAGGGGGATGGAATGCTGGCCCTGATGATTCTGAAACCTCGAGAATTTTAGTTACAGTGATGGACTGAGGAGAATTCAGAATGTAGTCATCAATGGAAGAATTTTCTCTCTGAACTTCGATATCTACAATAAACTCCGGATCTAAAACCGTGTCTTCAAGTGCAGTTTTAGACTTATTTCTAAACAAAGAGAGCTCAAAACTCTCGTCAAAAGAAATCTCTTCTACAAAAAACCACCCACTAGGCCAAGTATGGGACCTGAAAATAGGCGTAGGACCTAGTAATCCCTCCTGTCTTCTGACTATTCTTGGGATAATTTGGATTTTCAAACAGAGGAGGAGGATTTGGATCAGGATTAGCCCTTGTATATCTTCTTGAAGCCAGTGTGGTCAACTTACTACTGTACAATATTTATATCAGCCTAGAAAACTCTGAAATATCATCATCGAGACTTTACAAGAAAAATATTACTGGGGTGATAAATCTTCTATGCAAAAGTTTGTAATTGCTCCCCAGTATGGTCGCCAGAGATGTTAGCACCCAATCTGAACTTCAGGATAAAAAAGGAAAATCGGGGTAACAACTAAACCATGCTCAGCCTTGTAGCTAGCCCTACAAGGACATGAGAGGGCTCTCTCCGTATAATAGATGTTCGATAACACAATAATGAACTAATTTTAGGCTAGGTATATAAATGGAAAAGGATTTTGATGAATTACTGAAATTTCAGGGATGTATGGGACAAGAGGACAGTATGAACTGAGGAATTAAATCAAAGACACAGATTATTTCATGGGGAAAGATAGGCAGGAGCTTTAGCAATCAAGTTGAAGTAATATGGAGTGGAAAGACTATTGAGAAGATAAAAAGGGAATAATAAATGAATCCTTTTCAAACAGAAGAAAATACGCAGAGTATGAATGATTCCCCAAGGCAGAGCATATAAAATGGATTCTACCTTTCTAACTTGAAAAAATTCAACTGGAAATGTTTATGAATGAATGTTGCAACATAACAATGTTAACATGAAACACAAGAAGAGACATATGCTAAAACTCATACCACATGAATCCCACAAATCAAAGCTGCGTCACTTTATTAATTCCCTGCCAAACTGTACAATGGAGCGCAGAGCTCACTGCCACACTGTTTCCCTACTTCTGAGTTTTCAAACCTCAGACTTTTCAGCCCTTTACAAATGATTATCATTTGCAATAAATAGACAGATTTTTCGGGAATAAAAATTGATGGGAAGAGGAGAAATCATAACTGAAGATTGAAGACCAAGAGCCAACAATCTCTCTGTAAAGGGAGAACAGCGTTACAATTATTCCACTTGAAATTCACTGATAACCAATGGGAGGGCGAAACCTGTAGCGTGGATCATTTTGAATCATATCTGAAGAAAAAATAGGCAATCCAATCCTATTTTCCGGCTGCTGTAGATATCTTTATTTTAATTTAAGCTCTCGGCCTTTGACTGTTCGCTTTGCATTTGCCGTTTGAAGAAAACTGATTTTTTATAATTTGCTGTTGAACTGAAATGAAATTATGCTTTCATGAAGGGAAAAATTTATTTTGCATGGGAAAAGGGAAGGGGAGGAGGCGGGACCCACATAAATCGCAATCGGAATGGGACGGGAGCGGAGAGATATAATATAACAAACAATAATCGCAATCGGATGGAGCGAGGTAGGCGGAGTGATAAATATATATGAAACAATATGTAATCGCAATCAGAATGGACAGGCGGAGGGGATATAATATACAATAACATATTTTGCGATGTGATTGGGAGGAAAAACTTTGTATAAATGAAACGAATTATTTTTAACTTTTACACAGGAAAAAAGGGGTTTTGTAATGAATGGCGGAGGAATTAAATGGTGGGACCGGGGGTACGGATCGCAATCGGAAATCGGAGTCGGGAGAGGGGCGGAATGATATATATGAAACTACCGATGCGATTGGGGGAGGTCTTTATATATAATCACATATAACCAAAGTTTTGGAATAACAAAGGGCCAGACCTTTTATTTATGAACGGGCGGAAGAATCTATGGTGGGGCCCGGGAGTTAATCGCAATCGAAAATCGTAGGGGGCGGGGTAATCGCATCAGGAGGTAGGGATGTGCGATGCGATCGAAGGATGGGCGCAATCGGGAGATCGGAGAAAAACTTGCGATCGGGTCGGGCGCAGAGCATGTGCGATGCGATCGCAGTATCGGAGCAGGACTTGCGATCGGAGAATGGTGCGATCAATCGCATCGGGTTATATTGCGATGCGATCAATCGCATCGAAAACATTTGCGATTGGCACTTCAAATGAACCCGCAATTGAAAAGGTTGCGATTGTGATTTATAATAATAAACTTTAGACTTTATATCATAAAGTTTTATGATACACATGGTGGGGAAGTGGTTTATACGGCGGGGGGTTATATAACATAAACTTTGTTTCTAACGTTTACGGGGTAGGGAAAGGGGAAGTGGTTAAGTATTTAAATTGCATATGTATATAAAAGATTTATAATGCGATATTATAATCGAAAAGTGGGGGAAAAGGGTTTTTTTTTTTAAAACATAAGTTAAAGGGGAACATGGGAAATAGGGGAGGTTTTAGGGAATTTTACTTCACTTAGGCATAAATTTCAATCCGGAAGTCAGTTTTGAGAGTGTAGTATACCGTTGGAAAGCTCTTTCCGGGCCCTTTCTGATGGATCTTCTTTGAAGATGATCTGGCACTGAACATGTTGTGGAAAAATTTTCTGAAGGCAGGGACATCACTTTGTGGAGATACAGCTTCTGAATTGTGACTAAAAGGCAAAGTGTTATGTTTTCACCTCAAAACATGGTTTTGAGGTGAAACTTGCATCAAACTAAATAAATGATATCTCTGATCTTCTTGGTGCTGTGACTTTGTATTTATTGGCTTCCTCATGGGCTTGCTGATCTTTATTTGACACTTGACTCATTAGTTTGACCATGGTGAGACCTTAGAGACTAATGAGACCAATCCTATGACCTACTGATATGATTTTGGAAATGAAAGTGACTAATGACTGAAGACCATAGGAAGGAAAATCAGCAAGTACCTCATGAGGGAAAACTGATAAAAAACTACTAGCATCAATGAATCCATGACCTAGCGGAATGGTGAAATTTATTCGGTATGAGACACCTAATATGCAAATGCAAAAGAGAAATTTTTATCATTGATGGCAGTATGACTAAACTGACACTAACACTTAGTATAACGGTAGTTACTATTGAAAATCAAGGCTGTCAGGGAAGGGAAGCCCACGACTTTTAAAACCGTTGAGGAATTTGTCCAATGTTGCAATGAGAAGAATGAGCAGGTCCAATATATTTTGTGTGAATTATACTTGCACAATTTCTTTCTAGAGGAGGACAGGGACAGTAATCCCAGTCCCTTTATAGGGGATGTTAAATTCTAGGCTTTCCTATCTTTTGCTAAGAACCAGACTCGGTGGGCTAAAGCCTACAACACCTTTCAGAAGAGAGAGCATGGCCTAGACTTATGGGTCAGGGGGGAACCTACTAAACCCTTGTACCTATTCACCCAGCATAAGAAATTCATGCAGAGAAAGGGATTGATATCTAAACTAGGACCTATCCACAAGGATATAGTACAGCATGGGCAAGATTACTTCCAGGACATTCAGGGAGAAGCATTGGCAGTAGCTAAACAGAGATGGCTAGCCTCTAAAAACAATGTAAAGAACAGAGAGCCATTTGGTTACAAGAACTTGAAAGCAGCTGCTTCCAGATTCCTTCTATACAGCAATCTAATCTTGAACATGGGCCCTACATGGATAGGGTGTTGATACATGTGACCTCTCATCTGGTACCCCTCTAAGGACTATCATCACGATTATGAGCTACCATAGGGGCACACGAACTCTGCCTTTGCAAAGATCAGACAGAGACATGGCTTCAGACTCTATAAAGAGGAGGTATACCCTGCATATTCTCTAACCCACCGACACCTCAACAATTTGTTTTCATGAGGACCTACAAATAGGTAAGCAGGGGAGTATGTTGGGCAGAGAAGAAGGTAGGTTTCATCCCATCTTTACCACGATTTGTTATGTACTTTTATGAATTTTCACCTCATCTTAGCAATAAATTAAAGGGAAATAACTTAAAGCCAAGGCAGAATAAATTGATGATAAAAGGAATTTTTAACAACGTAAAAACTGACTTGTTATATCTTTATTGATAGGGAAGCAAAGAAGCTAAACTATTGATGACCAAAATACAACTAACAAGGGAGTAAAATGGGATCATAATGTCTCCTATGGACCGACGGGAGTTGGAAAGGCACATCAATGCTTGGAGTACTCAAACGACAGCCACGAAGCAGTAGGGTCCCGTATGGAAAGGATCCGTTACTACTTTTGAATTCACCTTTAAAAGGCCAAAGAAGAAAAATATAGATAGATCTACATAGAGATTTTCCTCTGTAATAGACGTATCAGGACAGAATCATCAAGTTGTGTTAATGTATTAATCTCCAACTTAATAAAGATTTTTGGCATTTTTGGAATAGTCAATCTCTGAGTTTTCCTTAGCAGTAGACTTATGGTGGCTTTAGGCCTAGCCCTCGGTGTTTCTCTACTACTTCTGTGCTATAACTTTATTTACAGAACTTGTGTTTCCAGTCTTCCAGTGCATTTCATAAGATATTGTTTAATTGGTTAATTGTGAACATAAGATGCTACATCTTACCCTTTCATTAGACTAGTTCACCATTCATGGCTTCTTGCTTAAAATCAATGTTTTCATAATTGTGTAAATGCTTTCATCATTTCCCAAAGCTTTTATAATCATTTGATTAGTTTTAACACGATTTTTGTTCAATTCTCTATGTAGTTAATGTTGGATCTTCTCATTATTGTTGTGATCATTGGTTGTTGTTCAATTCAGAGGGATGTCATTCATCGATTTAAAAGAGAATTCCATTGCAAAATTTAGAATAATTAATTGTTGTTCAATTTATTAGAGTTTTTGTTCAATTTATCACAGTACGTTGTTCAATTGTAGTTTGTTCTTTTTAGTCCGGAGTAGTTATTTCTGCATCTTCTTAGAACAAAATAGTCAAAAGTGTTAAACACACACATGGTGGGTGAAGAAAATAAACACACAAATAGAAAGATAAGAATTTGTTGTATATATTATTCACCATAGATGTACATTTATAACACAATGGTGTGACTTTTGGATTCATCTTCCAAGGTCACTTGGACTCCTTTGTGACTCTTTGCCTTCCACACCTACCCATAGAGGATTAGGTGTTCAACATTCCCCCCCTTAATCCGAAGGGGTATGAGTGAGTCCAAGAAGAGATTTGTAATACAAATCTACAAAATATGCATGGCAGCACTTAGGTTGAATCAACTCTCTAAAATTTTGGCATAAAGAGGTGTTTTAAGGATGACCACCAACACTGGAACACAATGCTTATTGCAGTTCTCGGAACTCTTCCAAAACTAGCAAGAATCTAAGGGCTTCTGCTAGAGGAAGTTTCCCTCATATTTGAAGAGGGTGACCTTCAACCTAAAAGAAGGGAAGTCTACAACCTGTGATGGTTTAAGGATGACCACCAACACTGGAATGCTTGATGAAATTCCTGGAACTCTTCCAAAGCTGGCAAGAAGCTGAAGTATTATGCTAGAGGAAGTGTTCTGAAAGAGGAAGAATATCAACCTCACATAGATGGTTTAAGGCTATCCACCAACCAAAGGTATGCTCATGGGCATCTGTGTCTCTAGCTGCAACTCTGAATCTGGAATGACGAATTGTGGCTCAGGCTCACTTGAACTGCTGTGTCTTTGGGTACAACTCTGAATCTGGAATGAGAGATTGTGGCTCAGGCTCACTTGATGTGGTGTCTAAGCTTGTAGATGACCACCATTTTCCCCCCTGTCAGGTACAAGGTGAGATGATGGTGAAAACTCAACTGCAAGTTTGTTCAATATTCTAGAACAAGTTCTGACATGCGACTTAAACATATTCTTGGTTGTTGATGCCAATTGCCAAGAAGCAATCCATCCAAGATGAGTCTTTGTTCTTGCAGGAGGCTTGTTTCTCAAGCATCTGTGTGAAGAATGGGTGTGCCGACCACAGTGCTTGCATGGGTGAAGATCAAAACAGTGATCTTTCATATGGCCAACTCGATCACAGTGTTGGCATTTTATAATCTGTTGTTGCTACTGTGGAAGCAGAGCAGGATCTGGAACAGCTGCAGGTGAACTGTCATAAAGAAATCTAGCACTCTGAAATTTGATGGGCTTGGAGTAGTCTGGAATATGAAAGGACAAATCCTTGTCATATCCAAGACCATTTTTCTGCTTGTTATGGACAAGCTCTTCCCAAGGTCTGATGATGGGCTTGGGAAGTGCAAACTGAGCTGCTGCATCTCCATGTAAATCTACTCTTGTACAAGGAACTGAATGTGGATCGACTGCAACTTTATATTCTTGCTGCTGATGGGAGTCCCTCTCAATTTTGTGAACAGAAACAGGTTTAGAATGATGACTCTTTTGTTGAAGTTCATCTTGCTGGAGCTGAGACTCCAACTGCAAAAACTCAATCATGTCTTGTGCATCTTGCAAGCAAGTTTGAATATTAAAAAGAGTGTTCTTTCTCATTTTTACCATATCATGAATAGTGGAATGAATGAGGTTATGCAACAACTCTAATGCATCATTGATTTTATCCATTTTTCTCAACAACTCAAATTCAACAAAAAGATATTCACAAGCTTGGATGCTTCACTATCGATGAGAAAATGATCTTGAGCTTGCTATATTACCTCACAATAAAGACGAAAGAAAATTCCAAAAAAATCTTTGTGGAAAAACTATGAGTGAATTTATGATGCCACTGCTATTTTGAAAATGATGACCAATTTTCAACATTTGCCTTCACATTTTCAATATCTTTCAGAGAGTCACCCTTCTATACATGCCACAAATCTTGGTCACGTTTTTATAATAGAGAAATATACAGAAAAAATTCACTCTTCACTATATAGAAAATCCATATATCCATTTATTCATATACCATCTCCCCTCTCTTCTCTCTTTCTCTCTTTTTTTTTTTTTTTTTTAGGTTGAGAGAAAAAATATTTGGGGGAAAAACAGAGGTATTATCTTGGGGAGGTGTTTTTTGGGGGAGGTGATTTTTGGGGGAGGTGAAATCTAAGGGAGGTGAAATATGGGGGAGGTGAAACTATTAAATATATATATATATATATATATATATATATATATATATATATATATTTATATATATATATATATATATATATATATATATATTGTATTATGGTAGAATGAAAAAATGCAAAGAATATGCATGGGAGGGGAGGGAGGCGGACTGTAGAGGGGCGGGTGTGAGTAGGCAGTTGAGGTGAGGGGGTTGGGATCGTGTGAGGGGAGGGCGAGTGGTGAGGGGAGGGGGAGGGGTGTGAGTTGTATGATGGGGAGTGCGGTGAGGGAGCGGGGGAATCATGTGAGGGGAGGGCGAGTGGTCGGCCGTGAGGGGAAGGGAGTGTTGTGCGAGGGGAGGGGAGGGTCATGAGGGGGTGGGGAGAGAGAGTTGGGAGGTCGGGCATTGTGGAGGGGTGATCTGCATGAGGGGGTGAGGGGGAGTGGGAAGGCCGAGGGGAGAGAGGTGAGGGCTATGAGGGAGAGAGGGGGTGTGAGTTGTGCGATGAGTGGGGGAGAAGGTTTGGGAGTGGGCAGCATGGGTGGGATGGGAAATCTTTGTAGTGAGGGGGTGGGGATAGCCGAGAGGTGAGGGGGCAAGATTGTTGTGTGGGGGGTGACCGTGGAGTGTGAGTGATCGGTAAATAAAATTACAGTAAATTTTAAAAGTAGGTAGAAATGGTAGAGATTGCACAGTAATGTGTAGAATTAAAAGTAGGTAGAAATGGTAGAGATTGCACAGTAATGTGTAGAAATAAAAGTAGGCAGAAATTGCAGGAAAAAATGGCAGAATTTGTAGTAAACAAAAACTAAGAATTTTCCAGAATGCTGAATGGCAGGAGCAGTAAAAAAAATTCCAGGAGTAGTTAAAACTAAATGTAGTAGGGAGCAGTGAGAAAACCTGCAGACTTTAAAATGCACAGACTTTCAAATTCAGGAATATGGCAGTACACAACACTTCTCTTCGCAAAAATAATTTCTGAATGCTGCAAAAATGATTTCTGAATGCTACAAAAATGCACAGGATTTTTGAAAATTTACACAGGCCACAAAAACAAGTGGCTCACACAAGATTGAGCTGGTTACGAACATATCAGCTCCGATACCATGTTAAACAAACACATGGGGGTTGAAGAAAATAAAAACACAAATAGAAAAATAAGCATTTGTTGTATATATTATTCACCATAGATGTACATTTATAATACAATGGTGTGACTCTTGGATTCATCTTCCAAGGTCACTTGGAATCCTTTGTGACTCTTCGCCTTCCACACCTACCCATAGAGGATTAGGTGTTCAAAAAAAACCATTCTATAATTCCCTTCCAAATTGATTTGATTGAACTTCGAGAATTAGATAGTCTTCCTTATGATAATTTAGAGTAGTTGTCCTCTGATATCACTTACATATACTATGCTTACACTCTTGAACTAACAAGACTTTCCCTGGGTTGATAATTAAATGAGAAGCATTGAAGTTTCCTGTAACAGTCACCTTTATGACCCAACAATGTGTTTGGTTTAAATTTGGTTGATTATTGATAAAATGTAAAGCATAGTTGCAGTATAAAGAAAAAACTATTTATGTATGAGGTAATGTCTATTTCTTCAGTGGTTGAATAATGGCATAAAACTCTCTATCATATAAGGATTATTTATATTTTTCTTAATTAAAATTTTCATTAAAATAACAAATCGATCTCTCTTCCTAGCTTAAAATGGCTCATATTGCAATCCCACTAGCATCAGTCTCAACTTGAAACAACTTAATAAAATCCAGTAAAGCTAAAGCAAATTGTTCTATAATATTTTGGTTTAATAGTCTAAATTTTTAATATCTACTTTTGTCCACTTAAATGGTTTTTTTTCTTTGATAGTCTCCAAAATTGGAGCACAAATACCACTAAAATTTTTGATAAATATTTTGTAAAAACTCGTTAAGCCATGGAAAATCATTACCTCAAAAACATTGCTTGGAACAAGTCAAATTATTATTTCTTTGTAATTTGTACGCATTCACCGTCCTCCAGCTTTATTTGGGCTTAGTAATGTAGGAACATCACATGGACTCAAACTTTCCTTGATCATACCTTTATATAGCTACTCTTGCACCTATCTTTTTATCTCGTCATTCTACTGTGGATTTATCTTATATGTTTCTTTATTAGGAATATTAGCCCATAGAATAAAATATGTGTGATGACTAATATTCCTTATATGGGGTAAGTCATTTGGTAAATCATCAACCATGATATTATCAAATTCATCCAATTTTTTTTAACTTATGTAGTAAAATCATTCAAATTTGTATTGGTAAGTATTACCTTATGTTTATGAATTAAGGAAAAGTATACCTCCTCCTTCTTGACTTCTTATAGAAGTTATTTTCCACCAATTAGTACCACATTAGGATTGATTTCTTTTCTTTCTCCTTCATCTTTTAGAGGTAACGATACATGTATTTGACCATGTTTCTCAAGAGAATAGGTGTTCTTCCTACCATCATGAATGGATATCCTATCATACTTCCATGGTATTCCAAAAATAATTTGATAGACATCCATAGAAATTTTATCACATAAAAATTCATCCATATATCCACCAATTTGAAACTCCACCTTGCACTACTCATAAACTAGGATCTAATATTATTTTTAGTAACCAAGACACCTTGTAGAATGTATGAAGTACTAATATATTCCACCATAGTTTCTCTACCATTTCAATTTAAATCTAATTAATAATAATAATAATAATAATAATCCAATTTCAAGGTCATGGCCAAGCCAAACACCAAATTGGTGTATGAGACCCCCATGTTTGTGGGACAAGGGACCCACCTCCGTGCAGCGATTTGAATGCTAATTATACAAAGGCATACATAATCTAGCCCCCTCTGGTTTTGAACCCGTGACCTCTTAGGAGGAAACACATGCCCTTAACCATTAGGCCCACTCAACTACCAATATCAATTACAACTATACATTACTTACCATTTGACTTGTATAAAATACTTAATAAACTATTTCTTTGGGTTGGTTCATTAAATTCCTTTTATGGCTTGATCAAAAATATCTTCATAAAAAATGACTCTCCTAGTTATAAGGTATTTTATTTTGTAGGAGAATTCAAATTTTTTTCCTTTGTTTCTATTACATGTGCACTTCTTTGACTTGCAGGGTTATTCACTAGTGATTCATTTAACATATTTCCAAGCCTACCAAATTTATAACATCTAACTTGATAGTATATACCTATACCTATGCCTCTTTGAAAGTACCTCCTTCCTCTGGACTTAAATCCTCTAAGTGACTGACTTGAGTGACTTGAGCTTCCTCTTTCCTCTCTCAAGGATTCAAATTTCCCTTTGCTACTATGATATCATTTTCCTCACACAAGACTTCTTCCTTTGTTATTTCGAATCTACCTTTTTGTTATATTCTCTTCTACTTTTAAAGTAGCTTGATATGCATCTTCCATTGTTCTCGAGTACAATATACTAATGTCATCTTGAATTTCATACCTCAATCCATTAACATGCCTAGCAACCTTTTCAACATATTTTGTATAACCACCTCTAATGTTTATTATGTACCTTAGTATACTCTTTTGCTAACATGGATTTTTCTCTAAATTTATACATTTGATTAAAAATAGTAAACTAGTAGTCTTTAGGCATGAAATTACCTTTAAAATATAACAATAATTCTATCTAAGCTCTTGATCTTATATTTTCCTACTCTCTTTATGTTTTATTTTGCTTCATTCCATCATAAGGATGCATTACCTTTCGATTTGGTTACTACATATTTCACTTTAATTCTTCATCCACATCTTCACAATAAAAGTTCTTTTCCATAGCATTAATACAATCCATAAATTCCTCAACATTTAAATAACCCTTTTACATGGGTACCTTCATTTTTGGTTTGGAACTTATTCTGGAAATCATTCTTAATTTCTTAGCATTCTCTCATTTGTTGTTTCCACACCTACCTCTTCTTCATTAGAAGTTTCTTCTTATTTTTCATTTACATATCCTATGTTAGATCCTCTTCATTGAGCAGTCTCAATGGTCTCCAACCTTGTTATCTCATATAGAAACATTTCATTTGCTACAAGTTTCCATTAACCTATTCCTACCCCTCTCTATCTATGTTTCATTTCTCACTTTCACAAAGAGAACCTATTTTGACACCAAATTGATGATGGATCTAGAATATTACTACACTCCCTTAGTGTCAGTTCGAAATTCAACTGTTAGGTCTATCTTTATTTAAATAGTTGATCAAGCACTTAAACTGCAACTCAAATTATATCAATCACAAACCAACAACCAAGAAACATTTTTGAAGACTTATGTCACCCCATGATCAAATGTTATAACATGATATTTCCAAGGAATTATGTCACTACATGACTAAGACTTATGTCCAAGCACTTATTTCAACCTCGACCACTGGAATTTTTAACATTTTTCACTTTATTTATGTCTTGATGTGACAAATTTCACCTAATGAATAGTTCTCCATTAACGGATGCCACTATAGAGTCAACACACCCTTGTATTAGTAGTCAACATATCAGAAGATTGACACAAAAAGTCCTAGTATAGATTTATTATGGTATAAAAGACTTCAATTGAAGTCAATATTTATGTTACCTAGGCACCTTAAGAAATAGCATTAGAACTCCATAACACCTAAGAATTTTTTGAATTCTTATGCCATGAAATTCATATAAGACGTACAGTCAATTAACAACAATTTTCTTGTTGTGGCTTCTCCATTAACTCATGAAAAATAACTATGGAACTTTGGAGTTTTGGTGTTGTGCACACTTTATTGTTTCTTCTGGTATAGAAGTACTATGAAATGGAAATAAAACTTGGAGGTCCTAAATTGGTTAGTACAACCATCAATGTATTTATTCTATGTATAAAAGAAATATTACTTGACTTGATCCTTGATGCAATTATAATAATCCAACAAATAAAATGAAATCAAGAAATCACACTGTGAACACCATTCAATACATATATGTAGGAACATTCAAAACTATGAAATTTATTCCATGATTGAAATTGAGAATGGATTAATACAAAGGTGGCAGTTATATTCGTATCGTTATCCTTTGGTATCACTCGGACCCTTCTCACACACTCTAATCTCTCTTTGATTTCCTATCTCCTATTTGATTACATTTTGATCTCTCCATTACATATACACAAACACTCTCATACTAGGAAATCTTAACAAACTCATACTCTCCCTAATTTATCCAAATATTTCCTTAGTTAATTTTTTCTATTTGATGGCTAATTGAATGACACTCATCAAACCTCCTAACTATCTATATACCTTATAGAGATATTACAATTTAGAAAATACTAAATATTACAAATGTATATGAATGTTTGAGGAGGCAAAATTCCTTTAGTAAACCTTTTGACCTATGAAGGTCAATCATGAGTTTGGATTGCATCAAATATCATTTAAATTAAAGCTAAAATTTAAGTTAAAATATGTATACTTATACAAACATAAACCAACTTATATATATTTGAACTCTACATCTATAAGTGTTAAAAGGGATCAAACCTGTTCAAGTGCAAACATTTCTTCAAGTTTTACATTCTAAATAAGTTTCACACCTTCAGAGAATTATTTTTTCTTGATATTTGATAAATCCAAAAATTAAGATGGATCTATACTGATATAATTCTAAATTTACTCTAATATCCATTTGTATTTTTTTTATTCTAAAATAAATAAATAAATAACTTATATATATATAATATACTATTTTTTTTTAATTACACCGATAGGAATTTCCTTTACCAGTTTGGGAGGAGCAGACACTATTCACCACAGCCAATAGGAGGCCTTCATTTTCATCATCCTCACTACAATTAAATTTGATACATGGAAGTCATCGTTTTCCATTTTCCAACTATGACACAACCATATCGTCTTGTTGAATTTTTCACGTGACCAAATGGAAACTGTATTACCATCATGTTAATGTCGACTTCACATGTTGAAAACTATATGATGGCCTCACTATAGAAGGATTCACTGTGAATATGGTTCGCTTCTATTGTCAAACCCCACATGCGCATATGCTATCAACAACTTAGGTTCATCTTCTCAACACTGAAATCACCAAGGTGGCTATGAATATCTCCAAACTAAGCCTTTCCTCCATCCCTGCCATAAAGGTAGAAACACAATCTTCAGCTATGATTATTCCCATTCTCTTGTTATTGTGGGTGGGTGTGTGCAATATCCTCTTGTACATATGTTTGCTCTTTTTTATTTGACTTGGTTATTTAAAATTCTAATATGCTTAATGCTTAATTATTTGTTATATGTCTTGGTCATTTCAAATTCAACTATGTGTAATTAGTTATGATGAAGGTTGTTGCTACAATGGTGATGGCAAGGTAGTTGTAGAGGTTGATGTCTCACCTCTACTCCATGCATTTTTACTTTCACTTTATGTATATTCAAGATCTAAACTTAGAGGGGCAAGGACAAACATATAAATAATCAATGCAGGATATGAAACTTATAAGAAGGATATGAAGCTTAAGAGATAAAGTGGTATAATACCATTCATTCAACCTTCCCTGCCCATTATAACTTAGTTGCAAAGGATCGTAGGATATGTCCATAAATAGCTACGAATATCATGCAACGATGTCAAAGAATCTTGTACTTAGTAATGATATCGAAGGATCTTGTGGTGGGTAATTAATGAATTTATTGATTAAATGAATTACTTTATTTATAATTAAACGAATGTTCTTACTCAAGACTATTCTACCAATAAAATTTAATTAATGAAAACAAATTAACCAAAAAAAATCATCATCATTAGTACTCATTATTTTGAATAGGATTACACCTTCTTTGGTTGGTAAGAAGGGGAAATTGTACCTTCAATGTTCAATGAATTCATACTTTTGTACTTTATGAAAAAGACGTTGAATTATCAAAGTCTACTATTTTCTTGCATATTAATATATGTATTCATTTTATTGAGTGTTCATATATGTGTATTCAAGGTATATTTTTCTCTTTCGGATATTATTTTATATAGTTAATTTTTGTTTCTCCAAACTGTAAACTTGGAAGAAGAAATATTAATAATAAAAGGAAGAAACATTCTACTCTTGGAGATCAATGTAAGTGAGTAAGTGCCTCGTTTCTTACATGTTAAATATGATGAACCATTTTTGGATTTGAATCAAGACATCTCTACCAATATTTCAATATTTTTGCAAAGGACTATTATGTATAAATGGCATATTCATCCAGCAACCTTTTCATAGAGATGCTAATGTAAGCTTTCTTAAAAGGCACACCCACCTCAGTTTTCTCGATCACAGATATTTTCACAAGCACTTTTACAAAATTCATTTATACAACAATTCTATTTGTCCAATTTTCACTCATTTTCACAAGATAAAAGTTGTTTCTCTCAAGTGCTAGTGATATCTTTACTTGATAGATATCGCATAGTTTCCGTGCTCATAATTTATTTCATGACATTTTGAAAACCCCCAAAGAAATTGATCTCTTCTACTTTGTACCTTGTGCCTGCAAATATTTCATTGTTCTGACACATTTATGTTAGAGTAAATTTCTTCTTAAATTTAACCTCATGTTACATTCTTTAGAAGAAATATAGCAACTCAAATTTTGATTGTATTTCATTATCTATTTATTTCGCTTGATTTTTACCTTCCACATTTTTCACTCCTCATATCGGCTTCCCTTTACACCTCTCAATGTAATTGCTTTTTAATATTACATATTAAGAACGAGGTTTCCTCTATCTTTTATAACTTATATAATTTCAACTATCTAATCAAACAATTTTATTTATCCTTAGGAGGAAAAATATATGATTTTTTAGATTAGAAATATACTAAAATTATTTTGAATTTATCATGTATATTTAGATATAAGTTTATTATAAGGTCAAGTATCATTCATAGTTATTTCTTATTAGGGGTCTTAAGTTTATAATAAATAATAATGTTTTAGTCAAGTATATTTATATATTTCTGTGTATTATTTTAATAATTATTAAAATTTAAGTGATATTTTAGAGTAACTTAGGAGTTAGTTAGAGTTGTGTTCATATTTATAAATTATTCTCTTTTAATTTATTATTAATAATATTTATTTAAATAATTTTTAATTAGATTATTTATTTTTTTCTCTGACGAAGAAAGGGAGATTCAATTTTCCTAGGGAAAAGGAATTTCAACAAATAATTACGCAGAATATCCGGTGTTATGGGAGGGATTAGATTTGGCTTACACCAAAGGTATTCGTCAATTGATGGTCTTTGGTGACTCAAATATTGCGATCCAACATATTATCAAATGTACAGGAGGAAATGAGAAAACCCACACTTCCATTTTGCATCGAATCAAGCTAGTTGTGGAAAATTTTGATTTGATTGAATTTTACCATGCAAGAGAAATATCAACATGGTGGTTGACACGCTAATCAAGGAGTGCATTTAGAATAAGGAGCGTTAAGGATTGATGATGAACATCTGTTATTGCTTATTGTTTTGGTGATATAGCATTACTCTTACTTACTAGATGTTATAAAGTTGTTATCTGAACTATGTTAATACATGATGTAACAACTATATGTTTTCAGATCAAAACTTACCTACAAGCAACATATTTCTCAATGTAAGAAATGAATTATTTAAAAGATTTTTTTGCTGATACAATATATAGCATAAACCAGGAGTTTTTTCAACTGCGAAAAAAAAAAAAAGGATTGATGATGAACACCTTATAATAAAGGAAATTCCATGATGATCTAAATTCAATTGTATATAACCTTCATATTTAGGTTCATTAAACACAAAACAAGGAGTCGGGTCATTTCATTTAAATCATCCTCACATTACGATGGTTCCATATTATATGTAAGACTGTGGAGGCATCTCAACGATATGGAGAGATGTGTCAATTTCGACACTGGGATTGCCAATGTCACGTTTTTCTTTTTCATAAGGAAAAAAACGATTGATTATATTATATGATAAATAGTTACATCAAGCTTGGGACATAAATCCTATGTATGAGTACCAAAAAAGGATCATATAATTAAACAAGATACAGCTCTCCACAAAAACTGGGAGCATACCCAGACATCCCATGACCATATTTAGTGATATTATCATTCCATATGATTCAAGTTATGTATAAACCATAAAAATCCACAGTTAGACTAAACTAACCTGTGAGCCATATAACCAAATCAAAAATACGAACCGACATTATATAACTAATGAAACAAAACATCAAAGTGAGCCATAAATATCTGCAACCAAACCAAGAGAATTATCCACCAGAGAAAAGTTAGAGACATAAAAGAGAAAAGTGTTTAAGCAGGCTCGCTTGTATGCAGGCTCCCATGTAAGCAGGCTCACTTGTAGACGAGAAGAGTAGTAGAATCAAATAAACACCAAAACAGAAAATGGAGAGGACACAGGAGCGTGCCTCATCATTCTGCAATGATACATATATGCTAAATGCACTCTAGGAAAATGGCCGACTTGAACAAAAAAAACAAAACCTGTAAAGTAGTGTGATTCCGACCTCAAATTAATGGCCTCATGAAATAGGAATTTCCTGTTGATCGATCAATTTCTTCCCTCTGTAATTTGATAAATGTAAAAAACTAGGTGACACATTCAAACCCCTTTTTGAAATTTGATCTGCTCTAGAGTTATTCTCCCGATATATATGCAAGAGAGGAGGGTAATTTAACTTGGAAAGCATACCATGTATGCGATCAATCCACCCTTTAAGCCCTCGTAGCTGGAATGTAGCCCTACCACAGATGCCATCAATGATGATTTTTGAATTCCCTTATATATGAATGGAGTGTAGGCCAATATTATGAGCCACCCACAGGCCACTCCATAAAACAAGGAGCTACGCCTTATTGCTAGAACCCAACCCACCATTCCAGAGCATCTAGTAGCATTCATTGCTATCCATCTTCATCCAAGCACCACAACCGCATACCCCATTTGAAAAAGCCCCATCAAAGTATACCGCAGACAAGGAAATTGGATGTGGACGGGTACAATGAGATAGATATTTTGTGATGAGATTTTGTTGATCATGGTCCTAAATCCACATTGTGATAGCCCCATGTATAATGGGCAGGATAATAGGCTTATCCTAAAAAATGAGTCGATTCTGAGCAAGACATATCTCCTATAACAAATAAAAAGGCAGTGTTTTATAAACTCCATTTGTGGCGCCCCATTTCTCAAAAGTGTTGGAAAAATCCTCCGGTAGCCACTCAGGACCACTAATGTAATGAGAAAACAGTAGCCATAACTTCCTTGTTATCTCACAAAATAGAAATATATGTGAGGTCATATCCTCATGAGTATGGAAAATGGGGCACCTACCAGGACCGAGGAAGCCAAACCGATTGAGTCTATCCCATGTTAAGATTCTCCCTTTCCATGCCAGCCACCCAAAAAATAAGATCTTCATGGGCATCTTCCACCGCCAATACCTTCTGAAAGGAGAGATGGCCCCCCCAATGTTCTGACAAGAAATTGCAACACAGTGGATATCCTTCACAACCTAACCGTCCTTCCTTATAAATGTCATCCCACACCACTCTATCCCCTTCCTGGTGAAGACACAAGCCCCCATCCCGAAGGCAATCTGTAAATCGCTTCCAATTTTGAGAGTCCCTTTCGGGTAGCCCCAACTATTCCCTCGATTTCCAGATCGGAGTTCCCTAGCTCCAACATGAAATCAATTGAAATAAATAAAATACCCCTCTATAAGCCAATCTATGAATAATCACAGCATCCAGATGAAAATCCCTGTCAATCTCCAGGATTCTATCGGCCCCTAAAAAAATAAACTGCCCATTTCTGAATCTCCATGTTAAATGCAAGCCTAACATTGGCATGACCTTCTTAAAAAAATTCCATATTGTTGATTCAACATATGAGAGAATACCCATCCCCCTATAGATCTATAGCATAAGGTTCCCTTCAACATATTTGAAATGTATAATGTTCGACCACATGCTCCCAGAATTTATGGCTCTCAATAAAGATTTAATAAGAAGAGCATTTGTAAATGTTCGAACATCCAGTAAACCCCAGCCACCAGATTCCTTTGGTGTTGACACCATGCTCAACTTACATAAATGAAACTTCCTTTTAATAGAGGCACCTGACCATAAAAAATTGGAAATAACAGCATTTATGCATCCAATAATTTTCTTAGGGAAGTATAATAGGTGCCACCAATATACCATAAATTGAATTAAGACAGCTTGTATAAGAACATACCTTCCCCCTAAAGACAACCATCTGTGACTCCATCTATGAAGTCTACCTTTGAACTTGTTGACCAACCACCTCCAGTCTGTCGTCCTATACCCACATGGCTTCAGCTTGAAGCCCAAATATGTAAATCCATCCATCAATGGATTAATCTGGACCCCCATGAATTCTGCTATAAAATTAATCTCATTAATATCCCCACTATCATGTAACAGAAAAGATTTTCTTTTGTTACTATGTAACCACAAAACAACAACAAAACGATTAAGAAGATAGTGAAGGTAGAACCATTGGTTCCGCAATAGCCTGCCAAAAAACAGTAAGTCATCAACAAATAGTGAATGTGTTATACAAATAGTGGGGGAAAAGGATAAACCTGTGAAGAAACCAGCCCGTGTTTCCCACGGAAGGAGTTTGCTGAAAACATCCATGATAAGAATAAATATGAGGGGAGATAGGGCACAACCTTGGTGCAGGCCCCTTTCAGCCTTCAAGAATTTTGGTGGCTTTCCATTGATAAGGAAAACAAAAATGATAGATGAGATACATGCCATAATCCACCTAATGTTATACAAAGAAATCCCAACCTTTAATAGTACCTATCTAATGAAAGGCCAATCAACACAGTCATAATTATTAAAGAGATCCACCTTCATAATCAGTGCCTCCAATTTTCTTGAATGAATAGAGTGTATTACTTTTTGTGTTGTAGCCATAGCGTCGTGGATAGACCTACCCTTCAAAAAACCATGTTGTTTCGCTGAGATATAATTAGACAGGAACCCCTTAAGCCGATTTGCAATAATTTTCGACGTTATCTTATATATGGTGTTGCATAGAGCAATCGACATGTAGTCAAATAAAACATGTGGATTTGATGACTTTGGAACAAGTGCCATAAAAGTTGAGTTCATATCCCCTGTAACATACCCATTGAGTCTAATATGTTCTGTCAACAATAAAAATATTCTGCCAGAATTTCATAGAAATGTATATAAAACTCTGCAGGCCACCCAACGAGCCCATGACTCTTATCCTGGGAAAAATAAATCAAAACTGCTTCAATCTCCTCTTTTGAGATCTCCTTCCCCAAGATCTCGTTTGATACCATATCAAACATCACTGCCATGTGATCTAGGACCCATGTTTGACTTATGTAATAGATCTCTTCTCCAACCTTATAAAAAAAGGAGTAGTATTTGTATGCCTCTACCTGTATATCCTTTATTGAGTAGACCATAGTCCCATCAGTCGTCTCCATCTACCATATTGAATTCTTGTGCCTCCTACCATTCGCCACGTTATGGAAGAAACTTAGTGTTTGCATCCCCTTCTTTCAACCATTGTATCCTACTCTTCAATTTCCATGTTACCTCCTAAATTTCAAGGATTTTCCATCTCCTAAACTCCAAATCCTTGAGGTGATCAAATATCTACTAGGTTGGGGGAGCATTCCTCATTTCGGCATGAAATTTCACCACCTCTACAAATATTTCATTTAACTCCACCTTCAGCCAAGCTTTCTTATCTCTTTCCCACATCTTCGTGCAAAATTTTAAGGCACGAAGCCTGGATGAGAGACGGCGCCATCCAGCCACCTCTCGGCCATGACCCTCCTCCCGCCAAAAATCCTTTACCATATGAATATATTGAGGATCATTCAGCCATATACGATTAAATTTAAATGGGATCCCATACACCAGAGCTTCTTTACGCCAGATTAGTGATATCATCATGTGATCCGACAAGGTTCCTTCAATAACCTGAGAATGGAAATTGCCCATTATACCCATTAGATATTCATACACCATGGCTTTGTCTAGCCTTTTACCTATATACTCCTCCCCCTTCCTTCGATTTTTCCATGTCAAAGCCAAAGGAACAGGGAAAATATCCACCATATGACAATCACTGAAAATACGCCCAATACAATCGACCAATGGATCCGGCCTCGCCTTGTGCCCCCATAGCTCATCAACAGATAAAGTGGCATTATAGTCCCCAATGACAATAGGATTCGAAACCCCGAATATCTGAGATGCTTCAAAACGATCCCAGAAAGCAGAACATTCATGACAAGATGCATATAAGTTGATGATATGAATTTTCATTTTTAATCCTCGAATAAAACCCGATAAGATAATCTCCCCAAAAAAATTTTAAGCACGGAACCGAGCCAAATTAGGATCCCACGTTGCCATCATTCCCCCCGCCCTACCAACAGCATCAATAGAAACAACATGCCACCCTGACCGAATCGATAACAGGAGGTCAATAGCCTTCATTCGAGGGCATAAAGTCTCTTGTAATAAAGCCACAGAAGGGTTAATATCATTAAACAGTTCCCTAAGGCAATGCACTTTAGAGGGGTCACCAAGTCCCCTTATATTAAGAGAAATGATTGAATTCATTTGGAACCATGCACAGGGCCGCATGCTCTAAGTGCCCGTGGGTCATCGATAGCATAAATCAGAACATCATGAAAATCATACAGGTCATCTTGGAATAAAGATTTGGTTTTGAGCCTCCCCTGGAAATGATGCGACCCTGACTTATTTTTTTTCCTCACCGTGATGTTGGATGCAGATGTCGGAGAAATGGACATGGGAGGGTCAGAGGAATTTTTGTGAAAAACAGTTAAGGAAACTAAGTCAATACCCGAGTTCCCTAAAAGTGACTCTATGTCACTCCCCACTGTATTTCATGGGGAGTCAGATGGCACCTCATTCTCAGGCTCGTGTAATGGGGGAGGAGATGCCCATTCCAACGGAGGCATCGAAGGTGAAACAATCAACAAACCCATTGAACCCGGGTCTGAAGGAGGAATATTGGAATTTTCAAAGGGTGTGATTACCGGCACGGATGACATATGAGGTTGGGCTTCATGCAAACTGGGTCAATAGTCTTATTAGGAACATCATTTATATCAGACTCAGATGAGGGCCGAGGGATTCTATCAAGATCAGTAGCAATCTTCACAAATTACATCATAGTCAGAAGAGGGCAAAGATGACTTACCCAATAGACCGTGTTCACGTGATCCCAGAGAAGATTCACTACTACATTTGGCGGAAATTCCGACACTTGGCTCCGACGCTTTTGACCAAATGTCGGAAATTTTCCCAAATTTTTTCCATCCCGCCCGAAACCGTCGCTATACCGATGTCTATAGAAAAGTGTCGCAATACCGACACTTAAAAACGTGTCGCAATTGCGACATTTAGAGGAAGACGTCGCAATTGCGACACCATGGCCCAAAGCGTCGCTATTGAGATGACTCTAAACGTCACAACTACGACACAATGTCTAGGTGTCGCCATTGCGACGTTTGGAGGCACCCGTCGTAATAGCGACGCCTTTTCCGCCGTCGGTATAACGACAGTTATTTTCGCACTACATAAAAATACCAAAATTATATGCGCGCTACATAAAAATTCGAAACTTATATGCGCGCTACATAAAAATGATTTTATTGTTTCGTATTTGTCACAATAGCTACATTAACGTTTGATATCACGCGCGCATTCGCCCTCTGCTCTTGCAGAACATCATTTTCCCTCAGCATTCGCGCTCAGCTCTTGCAGAACAGCATTTGCCCTCAGCATTCGCCCTCAGCGTTCGCCCTCAGCTCTTGCAGAACAGCATTCGCCCTCGGCTCTTGCAAAATGGTAAGTTCTTACTGCAGGCCCTTCCTCCTATAGTAGGGTTGACTCTATTTGGGTTTTTTTGGTCAATTCCATTGGATTTTGTTAGGCTGTAGGGTTCTCTGTAGATGTCAAGAGTCAAGATTCAATACCCTCTATTATCTTCATCACCCAATACAAGATTTAAATTTTTCCCCAAGAAACGCTTATTAATTTGGCAGCCATTATTTCTCCCTGCTTTAAAAACCCTACATTTAAATGAAAACAAGCATTGCATTTCAACTACAAAAATCTATTAGTGTTCAAATGTACAGAAAAGGGAAAGGTAAATTATTTCCCATGGAAAAAGAAGGTTTTCCCTTTTTATAGGTTGTTTGGACTTACGTGGAAAAATTTATGGTATGCCTTTCATATTATGTAGTTTACATTTGAATTACCAGATTATTCTACATGAAAATATAATTACCTATGTGATGTCCTTCATCACTAATTAAAATTATAGGGTTTCAATTTCCTAGACTCTAACTCATCTGATGCTAAATTCTAGGTTCTCATTGGTGGATCACTCTTCCATTGATTTCCTTTCCCCCTGGATCTTGTCATACTTTAAAAGTCATCAATGATACATATATTATTTCAGGTATCCCAAAAGGCTTTATAGTAGAACATATTGTGAAGTTTTTTTGACACTTGAGGATTCTTTTTAGAACCGCAACGTGGTCTATGCTATCGAGTTATATATCAAGCAACTTGTCCTTAATAACCACACTATGAGGTAGGTTCAACCAGTTTGAACTTGTTGGGACATAGCATATGAAGTTGTGTGATGAGTCCATATCACAGGTCTATTATGGTGAAAAAGTGAAGACACGTAATGATATTTATTATGTTAACATTACTAGAAACATTTTCGAAATTATCCATGCTATCAAGATATCAAAATTCCAGGCATTAGGTGTCAATACTCGTAGCTAATAGATAATAATAATAATATAAAAAAATCACAACTTTATTCTTGAAATATGATTGTTACACATTGGTAACCTAGTTCATGAGTTACTATCACCCAAAGATTTCAAAACAAACTTAAAATATAAATTAAACCAACATGAGAATCCAACTAAGGGTTTCTCGACAAAATCATGCCATAACCTGGCATTTTGAAATCCAAATTTGAATCCATCATAAGTAATACAATGCAAACTCAGATGGATTTTCAATGCATGTTTGCATGCTACACTTATTCTCTGTCTAGATATCATTTTTTAAATGGAACCATTAGTCAAGCCCGCAGTCCTTTTTATGTGAAAAATTTCAGCTCTATTTGAGCTCTTTTTTGCTCCACCACCTCCATAAACCAGTGTTACACGGGGTCTCGCCCCCCCACCTAGGGGTCTAGATTCCTTGCCCCCTCGTGCTCCGGGGTCTTGGGGACTTCTAGGGGATGTTTCCCTCACGCCCCCTCACGTCCCCTCACCGCCCCTTTTAGTTTATGGTTTCGTGTTAAAAGTTGATGTGCCACTTAGCATATTTGAGAATCCAAGTGATTCTGATTCAGATGGTGACATGGTCGATCTTGATATATTCGTGTAGAAGTTGGATGCAGAGACTAGTGGGGCATTAACTTGAGCATTTATGCTCATTTATCATTATGATGATATCATTTGATATTCATATGTTATGTTTTATGTTTTATGTTTCAGACATAACTTATTTGCATTTAAGTTTTATGTTTCAAACTTGAGTTGTAAACTTCAGTTTAAACTCTATTTTGAATCTTGATATAATATGTCATATGATATCTTAAACTTTATTTTCATTGTACATTGTTAGTAGTTACATTAATGATTATATAGTTACAACCTTACAAACTTACATGCATGATTGTATGATGTATGTTTTAACTTTTAACTTTTAAATTTGTTTCAATTATATGATTCATCATTCATCGATTTGTAATTTTATCATTTATGATTTATCTTTCATGATGCAAGTGTATTATGACTGTATATACATTCCTTGCAAAAATATAGTTACATTTTAAATATTAAATTTTATAATTTTTATGACCCCGACGTCCCCCCACGTTTCCTGAAAATTGGTAGGGAGCTTTTGCATAGGCCGCTCCCGCGCTCCCTCGTCCCCTCGCTCCCACCTCCAGGGAACTTGGTGGAACATTGCCATAAACATATGCAAACATATATCATGATCTTGGAATTCCATTACATATGTATGTGCCAATGTTCCATAATCTTGCCCCATCATCAATTTAAGAAATTTCCATTGAATATCAAATTATGGGAGGGGGGGACTTTTTGCTGCAACATTTGGCTCAAAATCAGGGACCATCTTCGTATGAGGTGAATGAGAACTATAGATATTTGAAGAAGTAGATTAGTGCCTTTTCCTCTGGCCATGGAGTCATATACAGTTATCCATCACAAAAATTTGTCTTTGTTCATTCTCACCTTGAAAGTTGCAAAAAATCATGCCCTAATTGAAACGACACTAAATTTGAAAGATATAATAAAAATGCAAGCTAGAAGTGCCCTATTAATACAAAGGGAAAACCTTCCTACCTACCCTAACTGAGATAAATTTTGATTGAATAGGAAACATGATATTTCCTGTGGAGTTGATCCAACAACTTGTTAAATGTATGGGACTAAATCATGCATTTGATTTCCAGGGAAACATGCGCATGAAGAGAAAAAGTGCAGAATTAATGGAAAATCCATACATGCCACTTATAAAACTACACCGAAAGGTCAAAAAATACTTAAGGCCTTAACTTAATTTGAATCCAAAAATGACAAAACAGGATTAGTGAAAACACGAGAGTGGTGTGGGTGAACAACATAAATAAAAAGTGAAGATACCTTTCCCCAAGATGCCTTTGTCACCGTTGTATGAAAACATGTTTTCCTTTTCCTTTATACATGCAAGTGAATGCATTATAGGTATGGTGTTTTCCCAGAATCAGAGAAGCCTACTTAAATATATCATTCGTGGATTGAATGTTTGGGTGCCTTAATGTGCAATGACATGTTTCCAGGACTGAATTCAATGCAAGGCATATTTGAAACTCTAACTCTGTCTTCCGGTGTCTTATTAGAAATTATTTCATTTTTCATTTTGTGTTTTCAAGTTAGATATTGTTTTCAAGTTTTTACATTTATAATTTTATTGCAATGTGGCAGACTGATCAGAGCAGTGCAGGAACAACCCCGAGACATGATGATCGCGGAAAGAGGCCAGCGGAAGAACATGTAAAGTGCCAGCATTGCTCTATCTTTAGGTATTTTAGTTATTTACATAATTGAAATAATATTAATTTTGTTCAAATATGCAGACACCTAGCCATGGTACGCCTGATGATTCCCTCTTTGAGGAAGAGCTTTCTTCATCCCTATCTCTAGTGTTCTTGTTGCAAAAAAAGGCATGAGATGCAAGGTCAGAATTTAATGCTTTGATAGACGCGCCTCAAACACCTGAAACAGAAGAGAGGATACAACATCTTATGAGGCAGCTAGAAATATATCAGGTAATAATAAAAATTCAAAAAGATATTTTTTTTGTTCTGCATGAGATGAATTGTGATAGTTTTATTTTTAATTTTTACATTGACTAAACTAACAAAAATTTCTTTTGTATGTAGCGTTTTCTGGCATTTGCTGAACCCGGTGTTGGTGGTAGTGGGACACAAGGGCAAGAGATTGCCCAACAACCCTCTCATACACCTTCTAATCCTTTAGGTGCTAGCCAAGAAACACACCCTGCCCAAGCAGACACCCAGCCAACCGCTGAACGTGTTGGCAATGATGAGGCTGATATGGCCAACTACATTATTGCGTTTCCTGGAGCTACACGTGTCAGCTCCACAGGGACCATTAATGGCACGTTGTTGTTGAACGATGAGGGTGTCCCTAAAAAGCATGTACAACTCCTAGGTAAATTTTAATATTTTAACTATTTCATGTACTTTATCTAAAACATATTTATCATGATTTTTATTTTTAAATTAATGATAATATCTTCTTTTTCTTTTGGTTTTATTCTGTGTAGGAAACAATGAGTTCTACAGGATTCTGGAGAGCCATGCGTTGGTAATTTTGGCCCAACCATACGTACAGGGTGGAATTCCCAGAATTCCAACCTGAAAAAAGAACTTCTAGATTATCTAGAAGCCCTTTTTGGGGTCGGCACATTTGACAAAAAAGCGGTGGCTCAGGTAGCCGACAAATATTTGAAATATACCAGGGACACCTATAGGACGCAATTGCAATTTAACCCTAGATATGAGCGTCCTCTCACAGTTCCAGAGAGTGAGTGGAGAGCACTCATCCATGACGGAAAAGAGAAAAAGGCAAAGAAAGAAGGAAAAATGCCAACTGGACCCGCAAGGTAAATTACAACTTTAATTCAATAGCTTTAATTTTCTTTATGTCTAAAATAAAAGTGTGCTACGTCATATCTGACTTCAATATTTTGATGCTAGGTTTCCTGACACCTCAAAGGCAACCAAAGCTAGGATTGAGAAAAAAGGCCATCACAAGCTAGGCCAGGGTGGCTACTTGAAATTAGCTGCAAGAATTGTAATTAAGTAGCTAAACATCTTATAATTAATTGTATCGCCTTCCAACGTTTTTGTAATCCTATCAAATATGATTAAAAATACACAATCATATGTAATGTAGGGTGATGACTTTGGAACAGAAACTACAGAGGATGATAAAATTATCACTTTCCATTTCAGCTATCAAGCCATAGTTGAACGTCTCAGAAGCTGGGGGCAGGTCCCAAGATCCAGAATGCCCGATAAGGTAAAACATTAACCTTTCAATATGTTTTTTTTTGTCCATAAATTTAATGTCTAACAACTTTGTTTAAATCAAGGGATCAGCACTACCGACGAGGAAAATAACTTAGTTTTAGAGCCAGATGTAGATGATCGTCACATGCAACCTGATCATTGTAATGGGGACCAGGCCGACAATGCTACTATCAGTGAGGGCCGTGACGGTAATTAATTTCCACTTATAATTTTATCTAATTATACCTTGATGGTTGTCATTATAACGTTTTTTGTTTAAATGACAGAGAATGTTTCCCTTAAGGATCTTACCACCAGAGAGGAAGACAAGGCAACAGTCCCAACGGCGAAAACCGGTGCACCAGGTAAATAATCTCATTGCAATTTTTTTTTATTAATATTACAGAACTAGTTCAATGATATTTAAAAACTGACAATTAAAATTTAATATTATCCGTTTTTGTAGGCGATGCCCCGTCACTGGATGAGACCAGACATCGTGACTACGCAACTAGGTCAGCGCCGACAACTGGTGCACCAGGTAAATAATCTCATTGCAATTTTTTTTATTAATATTACCTAACTAGTTCAATGATATTTAAAAACTGACAATTAAAATTTAATATTATCTGTTTTTGTAGGCGATGCCCCGTCACTAGATGAGCCCAGACATCGTGAATACGCAACTAGGTCAGCAGTGCGGGTTGAAAGGCACGAAACAGGAGCAGAGCACGATGATATTGATGATGTAATTAGGAGCTTTAAAAATAGGAAGAAAAAAAAGAAAATTTGACAATGTAAAATATTGTATTATTATAAGACAAACGTTACCATACTTGGAACGTTTTTTGCGTTATATAAAAAACTCATTTATCATACTATTTTTATGTCAAGCATTAATCGCAATGTTTCCTTGCGTACTTTTTGTTGAATTGTTTTTTTATTAGTTATTGAATATTTTTTTTATGCTCATGAAAGTAAAAAATGAAATATAGATTGGGTATTGGGGAATTGAGAGTGATGTGAGGGGGGGGGGGAGAGGCCATAAGAGCTTCCACCTTCACGTGGTTGGCCCTGTTTAGTAGAGAATAATTTATTGGAGCGATTTAATCTTGGAGCAAACCTCCCTCGATCCAGCGTAGCAACAAAAAAGTCACTGTTGACTTAGTTGCTACTCTTTCAGACCGTGGGAGGCTTGTTCCAAGTTCATGCGACTCCAATAAATTGTTCTTGAAACGAAGAGGAGCTTATTCAGGTATGTTTTGACATTTTCAACATATGTTCTAACATTATCATAAGAATGCATCTTAGAGTAAAAAATACTACATCAATTACTTGTATATATTGTATAGATAATGATGGATTTTGATTGACTTGGCAGTGCAGGTACAAATCCTCTTGCATCATGAGCAATACAACTTGTCAACCAGGGTCATGTCCAGGATATTTTTTCTTGTGCGCTTGACCAGGTTCGTAATGTCACACTTTGTAAGTTCCTTTACAGTTCATAATTCAATATTAAGCTTGTTCACAATTATTATCTAGGTTTTTTGTATGTTTTTTTTCATCTATTTGATTGTAAGCAACTATGCATGTTTCCTGTTGTTCACTATGATTTCTCCCATTACCACTCCCAGGATGAATCCGACTTTATTGTTACATAGGTTACTTTATTTTTACTATGATTTCTCCATTTACGATTTCATAGGTTACATCATGTAAAGTTGTCAATCTCAGGTTCGTGATGAGCTTTAGTTCTCCAGATTTGGGGCTTTTCTGATATTTTCTCCCTCATGTCATTCCTACATCACCTCGTTGTTTGAGCATGCCAATTGTCTACCACTTGTACCAATTGGCACATGTCAATCTCCGAGTGGTGCCACATTTCACCTATTTTCAGTGAGAGTTTAGGGTTTCTCTAACATAGCTTCAGAAATCCGATTCAGTGCCTGCTTGAATATTGTCACATAATACTCATGGTTTGGATTGATGAGCATGTTCTCAATGGTTGGTTGATTCATAAGAACCACCCATATAGTCATCTTGAGATATTTCAGAAGTTTTCTCGGGTTTCCTTTTTCACCGTTTCTAGTGGGTGGGATGGTGTGGGGTGATCCATCAATACCGGTGCTCTTGTAGTAGGGAATTTGTTTTTGGGGATATAAAGGAGAATTTGATGTAGATATCCCATTGTATGCATTCATATATGGGCACGAGAGGTCAATAATTTAAATTAAAAATATGCAACCTCTAGCATGGCAACCTGAAGGCCGCGAGAGACACTGGTTAAAGATTGTTTTGTGCTGGCCTTAATATAGCCGTGATTTCTTTCTATTATCTTAATGAAAATATATAGTCCGGTCTCATTAAAATGAGGATTGTGGTTGTATTTCTCTTTGGTTGTTTCTCTCTTAATGCTCCAGAAGTTGCCAAAAGTTGCAATAGTTGTTTAGTTTGCCTGTTACAACTTAAAAGTGGTTTTTAGCAATGGGAGTCATGTTTTTTAAGGTTCATACTAATATGAAGATATTGTAATTCTATATTCAGCATAAGAGAAGATGGCCTCTGCTTTGGGCAGTATGACAACAATTTCCACATCTACCTCATTGGGTAAAAATGGAAAGGGGAAGAAGTTGGGTGCAATGTTTGATAATTATGGCAGACAATTGTCTTCTCTTTCAGTTTTTTCACCCATTTCCTTTAATCGCTCAAGCAGAAGAGGGACTCTGAGATTACGCGAAAGAGAGAAGGTATTTAATACAAGAGCTATGGAAAAGGAGTTGTACTTCAACAAGGATGGCTCAGTGACAAAAAAATTGCAGGTCAGAGAAAAAATTATGTTTAAAGGAAGGTCACCTGCACGTGAAACTTCACCGCGGTGGATCTTTCCTTGTCCACTTATATTCGATTTTAATGTGTTATTTTAATTTTTCATGGAGGGTTGTTTTGGCATATGGTCTGGCATTCAATTGCACACTTACTGAAAGCATTGTCAATTTGTCTTGCAGGCGGTGTGAACAAACTTGTCGATCTTGTTGGAGTCACCCTTGGGGCGAAGGGCAAAATGTTGTCTTGGAGAGCAAGCATGGTTCTCCGAAAATAGTTAATGATGGTGTGACAATAGCTAAGGAGGTAATTTGTAGATGTGTGCTCTGGTTTTCTTTTTAACGTTGTATTAGTTCCCCCTCTTAAATGTCTTAGATTTGGTAGGCATAATTTGAAAAATCAAAGGTGAAAGGAAACATATTTGTTACCCAGTGGTCTACTTGGCCTATGGACTAGCCACATTAGAGTAATGCATAAAGCTTTTCACAACAATAAAAGGAAAGGGTTATGGCCGAGTCAAATTTTATTTTTATTGACAGTGTAATGAAATGTATCTCAATGCTATGGTTTTGGCCTTTTTATTGGTTGAATTAGAGGACCCAGTTGAAAATATTGGGGCCAAGTTGGTAAGGCAAGCTGCGGCAAAGACAAATGATTTAGCTGGGGATGGAACCACAACATCCGTTGTTCTTGCACATGTTGGAATATTGAAAAATTCCAGAACAATGAATGGAGAATAAATCTCCCTTCCTCTAACACAGAGAAAATAAAAATTTCTTTGACAGGAGACAGAGTTTCAATACTTTGAAAACAAACTTCTATTCCCTTCAATAACTCAAAAAAAAAAACTATTACACTTCTTCCTCACTAAGAGGGATTACAAAATTATGACTGCTACAAAACGCAGTGCATAAAACCAAGTCACTGTCTGTTCAAAACAAACATACTCTGTCTCTAAAACACTCTGTTGTGTTTTTCACTTTCGCACTGCTGTGCATACACACTTAAAAAGTTACACTCAGTCTTTCACTTTTTACACACTGCTGTGTAATAAAAAATTTACGTATTGTCTATAAAAAAAACTACCAAGATTTTTCGTCCTTTTTATTTTTATATGCCGTAACATATAAAACATATTATAATAAACCCTTTTAAAAATAAAATAAAATTAAAACTAAATTCTATGGCCCACCTTTCATTTCACATATGATATATATATAACATATGTTTAAAACATATGTATATATTAAACTATCAAAACATTAAAGAACCCTTTCCGTCGGACTTCAAAAGTCTGAATAGATTGAATTTCAAACCAAATTTGCGTTCCAAAATGGGATGCTGACGTCTGCCTAATTTTAACTCGAATTCTCAATCCAATGTGCCCTATAAAAAATTCGGGTCCGATTTCAGGTTTTCAGATTCCCTTCAATTTCATGTGATCCAATATTAATGCTCCACGTGTCCTCCTTTTGAATTTACAAAACTGTCGGGTAAATTTCTGTTTGTTTAATTTCTGGTTGGTGAATTGAGTTAATGCTGGTTGTTGTGTTTAAATACAATCCTGTATAGAAATATGGCTGCGACCGTCTACAAAAAAAACTTGCAGGAATTTTAAATGTTGAATTAAATTTCTGGATGGCATGCAAGCAACCTCCAAAAAAAAATGTTGTTGCTGCATCCGTCCTTCTGCTGCAGCAGTTGAAGTTAAAATTCAACAACACAGGGTTTAATAAGTGAGGGTGTAAAGGTAACTTTTTGTCGATAGTACTGGATTAAGATCATATATTCATTTTTGTAGGGTCTTATGGTGTTTGGTTTTTTAGTTTTGGGTTGGGCTTATTGAGTCTAAGATAGTTTTTGAGTGAAAAAATTGCTATCAGGTATTAAAAAATTTTGGTTCTTTTGCCAAAATTTATGAGCTTGTTAGGAAATACAAAACTGACAATGGTTGTATCTTAAATTTGTGGAAAATAATTTGAAATGAAACCTTTTTGTTTAGGTTGTTGCAGCAGGTGCAAACCCCATTCAAATTACTAGGGGCATCGACAAGACAATAAAGGCCCTTGTTTCGGAACTCAAAATTTTGTCAAAGGAGGTAAACGCTTGCCTTTTGAGTAGGCTGGTTTTCCTTTTTGCTGATGGTTTGGTGTATCTAATTGAATTATTTGCCTAAGGTATTTTTGGTTGCAAACTCCTTTTCATTTTTCATACAGTATTGGCCTTGTGGAATACATTTGATTGTGTGGTCTTGTTAGATCGACAACATTTGTAGTTGTTTAGTCTTATGGCCGAGGTGCACTTTTATTATGGAAATAGTTGATGCAATATTGTCATTTAATCCTTACTGCAGGGTAGCATGTTGAGAAGTTTCTTGTGAAACATTTGGTATTCAAAATGACACTTGATCCTATACAAGATCATGCACTTGACTTCAAAATTCATATTCAAAGTGTGCCAGACAATTCTTGCAAAATTTCAAATATTTATGTTGTTTTAAACCATTATCTTTTTCATGTATTGGATGATGAAAATGTGAAAAATACTTTGGTATGAAACCAACTGGTGAATAATTTCCAGCAAAACAACCACTTCCAAGACATGATTTAGAAGTAGAACATATGTACTTATGAAGCATAGAAAGATATCCTTGATGCATTGTCAATGTTTCGCTAGGGTTATTTTTGGAGAAAATAACTCCTTATTCCTAGAATAGTGATCTTCAATACAAGTAAATGCCAGAGAAGAGAGATCATCATGTGACGCAACAAAACTAAAATTGGACCCCCAAGGAGAGCTGGTGTGTCTACAATCGCTCTGTCAGCATTTTCCCTTGGTTTACCCCGTTCTTTTCCTCCAGCCTGAGTCTTAATTGACTTCTTCTTTCTTCGGGTTTATTTATCAAATTCGTAGAATTTGATAAATAAATACTATCCACAATGGTTGGACTTTTATTTATATTCCCGACTTTATATTATCTCCAATCCTTATAACCAATGTTTAACTTTCAACACTTTGTATTTATACTCCACGTTTCTTTTTAAATAAATAACTTGTAATGAACTTTCGGCTCTATATTTCACCACCCAGCCTTACAACAATCACGCTCCAGACTTATGCTAATTATCCGCCAATCGTTTAACTAAACAATTTCATTATACTCCGGCCCCACCTATATATATCAATAACCAATCAAACACTCGTATCGTACCTGGCTATCCTCCGCACACCTTAGTTAACCTCCGGGCAAGTTCAACGTGCGACCACCGTCCGATGGCCCTTCTTCAAATCAACGACTCTTGGCAATTTCGCTCGGCTTCCAACGTCGGGCTTTAACGTGCGATGGCGCGGGTTAAACGGTGGTTTTCCGGGGGTCACTTCGCCACGTGTCGCTTTCCCTATGGAATCGCTCGCGAATAGGAAATACCGCCTACTCCGCAAAAGTGGTGCGATATGGGCAACCCGCTTTTGTGATTCCGCTCGTGGTTTTGGTAGAGGGCTTGACCACGGGTGCAAGTCTGGTTCCGCTATCCTTTTGTTTGTTAACTCATGTCCAATCCTCAGGTCAGGTTCCGAAAGCACAACAATTTTTTCTCTTTATTAAGCGGGATTTTTATATTTGAACAGTTTTCACGACCCCGGTTCTCTACATAGACCTCGCCTTGGATATTTTTACATAAAAATGATTGTTCTCAATAATTATTTATATAACTTTTCCACATGTTTAGTGTGGTATTCCCATGATTTATTATAAATATGTGTATTATCAAAGAAAATCAACACAAATTTTATAATATGGGATCAAACAAAAGTGTTCTTGAGTCGAGCCCGCCGGACTTCAAACGGCGATAAACCATAATTCAAACCAAATTCGCGTTCCAAAATAGCCTGCTGACGTCGGCCAATTTTGTGACGCGAATTTCTTATCAATTTCGCCCTAATATTTTACGGGTCCAGATTTCCACTGCACGAGCGGCCCAAACAAAGATCTGCTCCAATCAATTTCTGCCACGTGTCCTCAATAAAAACTTGCCCTGCTCCTGGCTGTGGGTGCATTCGATGGCGTTTAAGGTGATGGGACATGGATATGGCGATTTCATATCAATCACATTAACATTTAACGCTGTTCAATTAAATTTTCACATCAAATCTGCATTAATTAATTTTTAACACTATTCAAGATCAGACCTCCACTCCTCTTAGCGATTCCGCACGCTCCAATTTGATCCGGCCTTCGGCTCTCATTATTAATGATCAGAGATTAATTATGACGGGCGTCCTTTGATTGCATTGCAGACGGGTCGACAAAATGGTGTTTAGCCATGGTTTTTCAGACAAGCCGGTTGCTGGATTACACTGCCTGCTAACTGTGACGATAAGGAGAAGTGGCCAGCTGAACTTCTGCCTAGACGTTGCTGCATATTTGCATTTCTCTCGGTTCTGTCTCTGTCTGTCTTCCTCTGTTAATTGGAATTTTGCTTCTTCGTCTCCTCTTGTGCCCACTGCGCCTAAGATTGCACCCATGCCTCGCGTGCGTCATAGGATGCGTTGCCGTAGGGGGAGCACTAGACGTCAACGCCGGCGCGCTCCCTCCAGCCCCTCAACAGAGTCGACTTCCGGCCAGTCCAGTGATTATTACTTAGGTCGATATCCAAAGACTAGGAGTGGGTGGGGTCGACTTGTAGCATCTGGCCACCGTATGGATTCCCCTGCTCCTAGCTTCCCCACCGTTAGTTCACCTTCTCCCACGACGCGCACTGCGCAATTTTCCTTTAATTGCTCTCTCAACCGCCCAAGAATCACGGCTTTAGTCACTGTGGTCTTCCGCGAGGAGGCCCAAACGAAGGAAGAATGCACTCGTTCGGCAGGTCTGAGCTCGGAAAAAGCCGGCCAGCATTCGGGCCTTCAGGAGGGGAGTCGTGGCATGCATGTGGAGGTAGCACCTAGCGATCCTGGACCTTCCGAAGGATGGTGCCGAATCGTGGAGGAACCACCAAAGGAGTAGTTTGGTTAATTTGTTTTTCTTGCTTAGCAGGCCCACTTAATTGGGCTGCTTTTAGTTTATTTTACTGTGTTGGACCTTTGTAATATTTTTGAATTTTGTAAATTAAACGTTCAAGACTGGTTTCCCCGTATGAGGGCAGTCTTCTTAATTTTTTGATTTTTTGATGACAAATTTGCCATGAGTATGGCCAGGCAATGTTTTTGACTTCGGTGCAATTTTATTCGCAATGTTAATGGATTAACTTTACTTAGAATTCTCACATGATTACCATTTTTCTTGATCTGTTCAAGGATTTTGGGTACTTTAATTTGTATTTAGAACAATGAACGTCGGTACTATATCTGTTGCTTTACTGTTCTACATACTACTATTTCACTTTCTTATAGATGCCTCGAGCATATTTGAATGCTTTCTCAGATTGTCGATAATCTCCATGTGGACCGTTACTGGATTTTATATCATGTCCTTGTATGTGACATGGGGTATTTTTCTATCATTGTCTGGGGTGGGACTTCCACTTTTCTGGATGGATATTTGGGTTCCAATCTTCAGATGTGAAAATGTAATGACTTCATGGACTATTTTACTTCATATAATATATTCAAAATAGCGTTTTTTCTCTTCTGAAAAAAAAATGATTAATGTTTATCATTCTGCCTTCAAAACTAGCGATGCTGGTCTATGTTGTTGGTTTATTGATATGGTCTTATGGTCTTTTTATATTTTGGACATATCACACTCCTCACATGATTAGCGTTTTTCTCTGTTCAAGGATTTTGGGTACTTTAATTTGTATTTGGAACAATGGACGTCGGTACGTACTCTATCTGTTGCTTTACTATTCTACATACTGCTATTTCACTTTCTTATAGATGTCTTGGGCATATTTGGATGCTTTCTCAGATTGTCGATAATCTCCATGTGGACCGTTACTGGGTTTTATATCAAGTCGCTGTATGTGACATGGGGTATTTTTCTATCTTTGTCTGGGGTGGGACTTCCACTTTTCTGGATGGATATTTGGGTTCCAATCTTAAGATGTGAAAATGTAATGACTTCATGGATTGTTTTACTTCATACAATATATTCAAAACATCATTTTTTCTCTTGTGAAAAAAAAATGATTAATGTTTATCACTCTACCTTCAAAACTAGCGATGCTGGTCTATGTTGCTGGTTTATTGATATGGTCTGATGGTATTTCTATATTTTGGACATATCACACTCCTCACATGATTAGCGTTTTTCTCTGTTGCAGGATTTTGGGTACTTTAATTTGTATTTGGAACAATGGACATCGGTACTCTATCTGTTGCTTTACTATTCTACATACTGCTATTTCACTTTCTTATAGATGCCTCGGGCATATTTGGATGCTTTCTCAGATTGTCGATAATCTCCATGTGGACCGTTACTGGGTTTTATATCAAGTCCCCGTATGTGACATGGGGTATTTTTCTATCACTGTCTGGGGTGGGACTTCCACTTTTCTGGATGTATATTTGGGTTCCAATCTTCAGATGTGAAAATGTAATGATTTCATGGACCGTTTTACTTCATATAATATATTCAAAACATCGTTTTTTCTCTTGTGAAAAAAAAATGATTAATGTTTATCACTCTGCCTTCAAAACTAGCGATGCTGGTCTATGTTGCTGGTTTATTGATATGGTCTGATGGTCTTTTTATATTTTGGACATATCACACTCCTCACATGATTAGCGTTTTTCTCTGTTGCATGATTTTGGGTACTTTAAAAAAATGATTAATGTTTATCACTCTGGCTTCAAAACTAGCGATGCTGGTCTATGTTGCTGGTTTATTGATATGGTCTGATGGTCTTTTTATATTTTGGACATATCACACTCCTCACATGATTAGCGTTTTCTCTGTTCAAGGATTTTGGGTACTTTAATTTGTATTTGGAACAATGGACGTCGGTACGTACTCTATCTGTTGCTTTACTATTCTACATACTGCTATTTCACTTTCTTATAGATGCCCTGGGCATATTTGGATGCTTTCTCAGATTGTCGATAATCTCCATGTGGACCGTTACTGGGTTTTATATCAAGTCGCTGTATGTGACATGGGGTATTTTTCTATCACTGTCTGGGGTGGGACTTCCACTTTTCTCGATGGATATTTGGGTTCCAATCTTCAGATGTGAAAATGTAATGATTTCATGGACTGTTTTACTTCATATAATATATTCAAAACAACGTTTTTTCTCTTGTGAAAAAAAAAATGATTAATGTTTATCACTATGCCTTCAAAACTAGCGATGCTGGTCTATGTTGCTGGTTTATTGATATGGTCTGATGGTCTTTTTATATTTTGGACATATTCGTTTTTCTCTGTTGCAGGGTTTTGGGTACTTTAATTTGTATTTGGAACAATGGACGTCGGTACTCTATCTGTTGCTTTACTATTCTACATACTGTTATTTCACTTTCATGGACTGTTTTACTTCATATAATATATTCAAAACAATGTTTCTCGTCTTTTAAAGTTTCAATTTTTTTTTTTAAATTGAACCCTCCGTCGGTCTACCAACGCCTTGTAGACGTCGGAACTGCGACAACCTAGAAACGTCGGAAGAGAGATAGTATGAAAACGTCGGACCACATTTCGTCGGAATTGCGACAGATTACAAACGTCGGAAGAGCGACGTTCCAAACGTTGGACCACATATCGTCGGAATTGCGACAGATTAAAAATGTTGGAAGAGCGACGTTCCAAACGTCGGACCACATATCGTCGGCATTGCGACATCTTACAGACGTCGGAAGAGCGACGTCCAAAACGTCGGACCACGTTGGGTCGGAATTACGACGGCTTTTAGGCGTCGGAAGAGCGACGTTCCAAACGTCGAACCACATTTCATCGGAAGTGCGACAGTTTACAAACGTCGGAGGCGCAACGGTTTGTGAGACGTCAAAAGAGTGACGCTTGTTCGGAAGCGACAGAAGAGGTGTCGATAGTGCGACACTTTTTACGTGCGTCGGAACTGCGACGGCAGGACAAACCACGGTTTGTCCACCCTCGAACTGTCGCTCTTGCGACGACTATGTGTCGGAATAGCGACGAATTGGCCATCGGAATTTCCGCCAAATTTTCTAGTGGATGGACCGTGGGCCAGGGGTACGGTTTCCCCAGGTTAACTTCTGCGCAGCTTTGAGGAGCGACAACTGTTGGATGAAGACCTCCACATCGGACGGCTATGATGCATATCGCTCCGTATCTTTTTCCGAACAATAATGTGCGATGGAGAGCGGTTTTGGAACCGTACACAGAGACACGCGGCGAGCAATGTATGGAATCGCTCCGGATTGAGAAATATCGTCCGCCTCCGAAAGGCGGTGCGATAGATACCGGGCAGTTTTTGAACAGTGGACGCGGGGCAGGGACCACCGGGACAGATAGACTCCGGGCCATTGATTTTGTAGTTTGATCGGATGGTAGTTAGGCGGGCTATGGGCACGACGAAGATGAACGAATGTCGTCCGATCTGTACAGATGCACGTCTCAAAATGCGCCCGATATACATTTGATAAGCGCTTTTCGCACTGGTGCTTGGTCTAGCGCCCAGGCTACGTGGAGGAAAAGATTAAAAGGGCTAGGGCCGAAGGGGCTAGGCCTTATATATTTTCCAATGCGGGTTTTTTGCCATTTTTCATGCAATTTTGAGTTTAGAAAAGGGGAACGATAGGCGGAAAAATGATTTTTTAGGCCAAACAGAGGGGGTTTAAAGGGGATTGTTTGTCAGAATTTAACGGAATTTAACAGAATGCTGACATGATCGACAACCCCTACCACTCCTGCCTCACACATATAAAATATTATTAATATGTCATAATATGTTAACTATAAATAAAAACCTTATATATATTTTGCTCTTCCGAAAGATTGAAAAAGTGCTCTTTCAAAAAATTGAAAACATATATGAGTAATATTTCCTCTCATTTTAGTAGTACAAATGAGACTTAGGAAATTAGATTATTTAGACACTTTAACCAACACACAAACTCCAAATTTATTGATTAGTTAATCATTTTAATAGGAGAAAATACAATGGTCTTCAATGGAAAATCATAATAATATTTGATACTATTAACATGACTTATGTTAATAAATATTAATAAAAAAATGTTATCTCACATTTATAAGAATGTGAATGACTTATTTTTAATTATAATTTTTTGGTTAAAATTAATGAGAAAAAAACTCGATTTAGTCATAAATATAGAGTAAATTTTTTTAACCCATATCCAATAAAGTGAAATGGCTAATTTTTCTTTTTCTCAAATTGTAAACAAAACCAAAACACTCGATGCATCTTCCTTTAAATATTTCTTCTTTAATCATATTCTTGAAATTTTGAACTTAGAACTATAAAAGGAATGTAGAGACTTTTTTTATTATTCTTTTCAAATGATAAAATTACAAGTAGTACTACATCGTCTTTTAAATTTTACCGCCATTAATATAAGAATAACAAACATACAATGTGATTTGTTTCGACAATATAATTACTTTAAAAAAAACCTTTGATTTTGTAATGAAAAAGATTTTATCATAATCAATCCGTCACGTTGTTTTAATACGAGAGCTTGATAAGCCTTCAATTCAAATAATTTCCAGTGCCATTGAAAATAAATATTGATTTTATTATTATATAATAACAAATAAATTATTTATTTTATAAATAGTATTTGACCACACAGTTACAAAGTTAAAGGTTTTATTAAAATTAATTATTAAGTGTATTTTTTTATAAAATTTTAATAAAGTTTTAAATAGTATACTTTTATTTATAAGACCAGATCTTATAACTAGTAATTGCACCACATCTTACAAAAGAAATGTTGTAGGACAATAGCATAGGAAAGAATATCATATAAGAAATAAGTAAAAAAAATATGCAATTTTGTAAGTCTCATATGGATTAGTCCCATATGGATTAATTTTTCTAAATTTATGTCCCTATTTTTAGGATTTGAAATTTTACCTTACAAATATGTACTATTCACTAGTATTTCTTGAGCATTGGAACACACAGGTTTTTTCAATTATTAGAGGCAAACCTTGGCTTAAGATTAAGATTTTTCAATTAGATTATATCTTGTGTTTGGGGTGCTTCTCTTTTCACAAAGTGTATGTTTTTTATTTTAAAAATAATATATCTTGATTGGAATATTAAAAAAAAAATTGTTTTTTCATACAACTCCATATTTCTTAATGCGTTCAACATATGAAACAATGATCACGACATCATGAGATGAAATTAACAATGTTTTAAACATGTATATATGAAAACAAAATATTCTCCTAGCCAAAGGCAAAACAATGGAAAAGAAGCTCATCTTTGACTTCAGTTCCTTCCCTGGAGATGAAGCATAGATCTTTAACAAGGGCAGGAAAGGAAGAAGTTTGACTAATTTTGATCTCTGACTCTCTTCTTTACTTCAGTCTGTGTTGATTGCTTCTATTATGATAGCTTGTTTCTTGGCTTGAATTGGTATTTGAATATTTCTATTCCATCGAGTTCGGAGTTAGCTCCGGGATTTGGATCAATAGAAAGCAAGACAATTTGTCTTTTCTCTTTGAGGTTTCCTTTTCGGATGAATCCAACTCGCAGAGCTTCGAAAGTGATCTTATCCTATGGAGTGGAATTAATGTTGAATTCTTAAGATATTTGCAAGCCTGAAAGTCAAAAACTTATGAATATGAAAGGGAGAAAAATGATTTTAAATTTTTTGACAAAAAAAGGTACTCAATGATAGGTTGGGAAACTGCCAAGAATGTATAGAAAAGACCTAGGAGTGTTAACTTTTAAGTCTTTGAAGTAATAATTAATTGGGGACAATAATTAATGGTGGACAATAAATTTTTCAAGAATGTGTAAGAAAAATATAGAAGTTCCAAATTGGAGTCTCTGTAGAGCCAACAACCTCTTTGGGCCACTTGAGGTGCACGACATGAAAACCAACAAGTCAATAGAATGACATGCATGAGTTGCAACAATCAAGAAATAATCATTAAGAAAGATACAATGTCAACAAACTTTATGTTGGAAAGATACTGAGAGGGGGGGGGGGGGCGGGTGAATCAGTATCTTGATCTGTCGATCAACTTTTTACTTTTCTTTTCTTGAAAACCGATACGCTACTTTATAGAACAAAACTAGCGTATATACGTGGATATCCTTAAGGAAACTCACGTATGCTTAGATCTCTTATTATGCAGATAATTCTTATCTTAGATTATTGCATCATTCATTCATTAGATGTTCAGTAAGCAGAAGACATGTGCAGTAAGAACAGAATAAATCAACACACATAAGCATCACATATGAACACCAGGATTTTAGGTGGAAACCCAAATTGGGAGAAAACCACCGTTGCCGTTGTCTCAGCCTTCAATATTTTATTATAAATAAAACATCTTACAACCATGTACTGGCGCAGACTTATACCAGCACGCAGGCACCCACCTGTAGAAGGCTACAACCTTCTCTCATTTACCAGCCTCTTCTGGAAGGGAGCAACTACCCCCTGCTCTCATTTACCAACTATCACTGGAAGGGAGCTACTACCCCCTTACTGAAGGCTTCGACCCTCAGCACCACTGCAGACCACATTTCATCAATTTTCAAACTGGATCAAACAGCTTCAAGACAACCCTTCACTTATCAACAGACATACTTTAACCATTTCTTCCATCAGAACAGTAAAACCACTGTAACCAGAATATCAGAGATAACCCAAACTTCAGAATAGATATGCAGAAACACATTCAACCTTGATCAACCATTAGATCAGATACCATACGCGCTTTTATTTAAACAGACCCACGTATATACGCGCTTTTCATGAAGCGAACCCGCGTATACAACTGTGCATTTTTCAGAATAACCCTAACTTCCCATACACGCCTTTGTTTAAACAGATCCACGTATAGGCGCTTTTTATGAAATGAACCTGCATATAGATCTATAAAAGATAATTTTTGCAGAACAGACCAGATCTATGAACTTACCCAGATTTCTTCAATTTCTTCAACAGATTTGCGCCAGGTCTTCAATACCTTTTTTCAGATCATCTTAGAGATTCATCATTTGCAAATCTAGAGATTTTGAACCTTCATCATATTCATAGGTGCATCATAGATTTAGATCTATCGATTAAGAATAGAGTTCAACCATACAGATAAACTTCAGAGTGAAATATTCTTTAAAGCCCAGACACTTGCACATTCTTGCACAATGATCTTCTTCTCCTTATATAGATTATCCTTTTTCAATACCATGAGCCAAAACCACACCACTTCCGATGGTATTCCTGGACGGGATCAAATAGACGATCCAACGCTCAATACAATGGGTCAATACCATGGTAAAGTCCCTTGGTTTTATCAATTTAGAGCGCGATTAGGCATACGCGACTTGGCACGTACTTTTCTGCGTACATACGCGACTTCTCCTCAACAAACCTGCTTTGTGACATACCTTGTTTAACATTATTCAACAAGCAGGTTCCAACAATCTCCCCCTTACTTCATCAAGTATGTTCCCATCAATTTTATCAAGTAGGTTGCCATCAAGGACAACACCATATTTCCAACACTTTATAAATACAAGTTTCATAATATATGTAAGACTAATATATATAGTTAATGGAGCATGACCATAAATAATTTATAAGAAAACCTACAGAAAGAGGCATCAACCGAGTGCAATTGTGCACAATGAATATCTATCTGAGACAAAACACCACATCCTTTCAGCTTCAATGATGTCATTTGAGGTGCTATAATCTCAAGTTCATAAAAATGGAGATACAATCCTAGATTAAGTGAGAAAATCCCAACCTTCAATGATAGTACTCTAGTCTTTAGCATACCAAATAAAATAAGAGGCAATCACAAACCAATAACTCAATGGAAGGACATGCAACAATTGCAATATCCAAGCAATCATTATTAAGCAAGCTACGATGTCAAAATATTTTATAGATATGGGCTTCATAATTAAAAAAAGAGTAATATATGTAGTTAAATGAGCATGACCATAAATAATTTTAAACATGCAGAAAGAGCATCAAGTGAGTGCCACTATGGACAATCAATATCTTCTTTAGACAAAACAACTTCCAAGGGAAGCCATTATAATGTGGAAATGTGAATGAGCAAAGATGAAGAAGAATCTATTGAATGTAGATTCTACTAAATACAAAAGCAGTAAACACAAAGCCAAACAATACCACAAAAAGAAAAGAATGCAAGAATGCTAAATAAAAACACACTAAAATCCATAAATGTATTAAAACAAGTTTCCTAAAGTGAAAAAAACACATCACTCATAGAATTGTCATTCAATAGTAGATATTAGGATTGCTTCATATAGATGGAAAATGTAACACACAATATCAATGTTGAATCATAGGCCTATGATAGAGCTAGCATAGTGCTCGATCAAATTCTTAAATGGAAAAAGGGGTATATTCATTTCCAAGGTTAAGCGAGGAGTACAAAAGGAGGGACTAGTTTATGATTAATGCTTGGAAATCATAACATGAAGAAACGAAAGAAATGGCGATTGGAGTCATTGAATTGGCAAGAAGGATGTGGGATGTCGCCAGCAAGATGATAAGAGAATGTGAACTCTTGACTTTGGAATTCCTATCTAACTTTTCTTCCAGTAGACCAATAATTTATGAAATATATAATGTATGAGTTACAATTATTGCTGAGATTGAACAAATACAAGCGACGAATGAAGAATTAATTGAAACGTTCATCATCATTCCCACTCGAGGGTAAAAAAACTCAATTAGTATACGATCGAGATGAATAATGACATACAAAGACTAGAATATTAAGAGTTGAAGGAAAGACAAAAATTAAGAAACATGAAGGAACCTAGGATTTTCAAAACCATGGGCATCCACACTACCAAAACAATGCACCAACATCAAGCTTCATCAAATAAATATTAATGCCTCCATTATGACTAAGGTGTTATTGGCCAAAAGCCCTTTTGTAATTGTACTATAAATTTATAAATAGAAAGTTTTTTCGTAGAGAAAAAATAAAAGCGGAAGGAGAGAGGCGAGGAGTCTACAATCATCTTATGTTGTTCTTACATTTAAGCAAAGAATTCAATCAATTTTGTTTCTATTCTATTTGATTTAATAATAAATCTCCCTAATTCCCAATGAATCATTGTAAAATTAGAATCAAGAGAACCAAAAAGATTGCAAAGATTGCTAATAACAATGCCAATAGCAGATAAAATATACAACTTGTAAAATAATTCTTTGCCCAATAAGTAGTAATAGAGCCCACGTATCAGTAGAAGGATACGATGTCAAACAAAAAGTGATTCTAATCGAAACTCTTTGATCAAATTCCCTCCATTTGTTGAATTCCATACCTTTGTTGATGGAATTCCAGTTCCCTCCCTTTTTTGATGACATACCTTGAATTTCCTGATCAATAAATATATATATCAAAGTAGCCTAAAATAGAATATTCCCTCCCTTTGTTGATGATATGCCAAGGATTTCCTCATCAATAGATAGATATATCAAAGTTTCCTAAAACAAAATATTTCAATGCATAAAAAATAATTCTCGAAGATACATAAGTAATAGATAATGCAAAATATTTCAAAAATGTAAAATTCAAGTAATTATATATTCTAGTTTTTGAAATTTGGAAATAATTAAAACTATAGATATATAGTTGGTACATTTGCTATTTTTTCATTTCATTTATTATAAAGAAATAGGAGATCATTATTATTTGTAATTTATATTTATATTTGCAGTTAAATGATTTAATTTTTAAATGTAGGTAATTTAAATTTAGGTTTAGGAAATGGAAAGACAAGGATACACAAAACAAACATACTTTTTACTTTAAAAAGTACTTTTCATTTGTAAAATTATATTTTAAAAAAAAATCTTTTTATTTGTAGTATTTATATTTACATTTACATTTAAATAATCAGTTTTTAATAAATTTCTAAAAATTACAACTTTTTATAAAATATTTACAAAATGGCATAACAATTTTCCTAATATACTTTAATGCATTTGAGGGGTTTCTTTATTTTATTCAATTAATGTAAATTTAATCATATTTGCTAAAAATTATTCAAATTGTTACTATTTATTTTCCTTCTAACTTAAATTTGTGATTTGTAAATTAATTGGCGTAATTTGAATGATTGAGAGAAAGGAATGAAATCCTCCACACCAAAATTCATGTTAATGTTGAATATATACTTTCCCCATATAAAATATACAATATTATACCTCTCAAACAAAAAAAAATAATAAACTTAAAATAAATAGATATGTTTCCTTAATCATTATTCCTCTAAATAACATGATAGATATTAATATTGAATATATATATTTCTATACAAAATTTACAATATTATACCTTTAAAATAAAAATAAAAATAAAAAATTAGTAAGCATTTCCTTAATAATTCAATTCATTATAACTGCACCAACCTATAAAATTATACACCTCTATGCTTTGGATTTGAAAATATAATTTTACTTTTAATAATGCATACTATTCATAGTTAAACTTACCAAGTGCAATACGTGCCTCACTAGGTAACTTAGGCTATATAGGTCCGAACATCCTTAGTTTATTTGTTCTCAAATATTTTAGTGTGGGCTAAGGTTCAACCTCGACAATCTTCCAACCGAACACTCCTTTACTATTCTGAGCATATTACATGAAACCATTGTAAGCATATTTCCTACTTTTGAAAGCAGTCACCCTTCTTTAACGGAGAGCCTTTGGCCTGCTAGTGGGTGGATTACTTGTTTTCATAGTAAATTGAAAGAGAAAAAGTATGTTACGCGTTGTTACTTAAGTTTTTGCAATGGTAATAGTATAAGATAATTGGTAAGTTATACGACTTTGATTAATAATGGGCAAGTTATATGGTAATCAAATAGTTGATTAATAACTTTTGAAATTATAATTTGCGATTTCAATCATCCAAATAGATTGAGAAAAGTGAAAGGAAAAATTGAAATTATTTAGTTTCAGATTGCTGAAATTACAATTATATCCAATACTGATTTAATTATATCCAATATTTCTTTAAGCTTTTTTTTAGTAAGAATGTATTTATAGTAAGGCCCAAAAATTTTATTATTCACACATGTGATTCAGTTGGTTACCCAGATAAAGTTTCATAGAGAGACACTTGAGGAAAAAAGAATAGTAGAGAAAATATTGAGAATTCTACTCTTAAGATTTGATGCCATAGTAGTGGCAATAGAAGAGACAAAAGATCTCTCACAATTTTTAGTGGATGAACTTCATGCATCCCTGATGTCACATGAACATAGACTGAACATAATAGTGAACTCCTCATTGGAGCATGCTGTCATGATACAAATGTCTTTTGGTCGAGGTAGAGGTCAAGGAAGACCAAACTACCGAGGAAGAAGAAGAAGCCCACATCGAAGTGGAAGAAACAACCCTGCCAGCACAAGTGGAAGGGGAAGCAATTAGAATCAAAGAAAAGTCTCAAGCCAAAGTGGTATGACAAATCCCAAGTCCAATGTCATTATTGTAAAAAGTATGGGAGTTGTGCCAATGAATGTAAAAAGAAACAAAATGGTTGGAGAAAGTATTCTGTTGTTGGAAAAAAGAAAAAGGAAAAAATAATATATATATATATATATATATATATATATATATATATATATATATATAATTTTTGTTTTTTTTCTAGATAATAATAATGGTTATTGTTTGAGTAATCTAGGCCAGATATTATATATATCTTCTTTCAAAATCTCATAAATGCATGAATATATTTTCCTAATTGATTTTGTATTAGTGTTTGTGTCATCAAAATAAGTCTAATGGAAAAAGGCTCAATTTCCTAATAAATTTTAATAAGTCTAATGGAAAAAGGCTCAATTTCCTAATAAGTTTTAATTAAATGTGAAATCTCATTAAACCATGGATTTTGGATTTTTGGAATGAGAAATTTTTCATTTATCAATTATAAATAAGTCTAATAGAAAAAGACTCAAAAGTTTTAATTAGTTGTGAAATCTCATTAAACTATGATATGATATGATGTGACTAGTTTAATGACTTTTTGGAATGAGAGATTTTTCATTCTATCCATATTTCTTTATAAAAAAACCAAAACACTCTTAAAAAAAACCAAAACACTCTATCCATATTTCTTGAAATATTTCTTCCTCGTTCATCTTGTTGAAATTTTGACCTTAAATGGGTAACAAAATAACAAAAAAAAATTCATTTCAAATGATAAAAAAAACGATAACTCTATTTTTTAGATTCTACCCATATTAATATAAAAAAAAAATGATATATTAAATTGCTTTATTAAAATGTTATTATTATTTTTAATTTACAACCTTCATATAATTATAACAAACATTCAATATTTTAATGATATAATAACTTAAAAAATAAAAACTCCAACTTTTTAATAAGAAAGACATTATGATCGTGATTCCCTCACATGGGAAATATTTTCATGATATAATAACTTAAAAAATAAAAACTCCATTTTTATTTAATAGGAAAGTCATTATGATAGTGATTCCCTCGCATTGTTTTAATATGGGAGCGTTAAAGGACTTCAGATTCCAATAAGTAACAACGTTCATATAATTAGAACAAACATTCAATATATTTTTTTCATGATATAATTACTTAAAAATAAAAACTCATTTTTTAATAGGAAAGTGATTCCCTCACATTGTTTTAATATGGGACCCTTATAGAATACCAGATTCCAATAATCTCTATTTCCAATAAAAAAATAAATATTGATTATATTATTATATAATAAAAATTTTAGATTAAAACAAAAATTAAATATTGATTATGTTATTATTTAATATAAATTTTAAATTTAATATATATATATATATATATATATATATATATTAAAATAATATTTGACTGCACAATGGACGTAGTTCATATTTTATTTGAGAAAATAAAACTAGGCAAGGAAGCTTTCGAAAAGCTGCGACGGCTCTTTCCTGAACATAAAGACAGGCAGGCATGTATATAAACTTAACATTCATTAATGAAAATAGGATCCAGTGAGCACTCCTTAAGGGGTGTCGTATTGATGTCAAGAAGCGGATTTAATGAAATTGTAAACACACTCGATCACTTTTATCGTCTTCTGTTCGTCCATATCGTCGAAGCCATGATCTTGCTCCTCAAACTCCACAACTTCAATGATTTGATCACCGCATTTCTTGAGAAGCTCACAGTATTCCAATTGTTTGCTCCTCAGAATGTCAAGCGCTCCAATCACCATAACCGTCCGGGGTAACGGACCGCCAAGGGACCAAACATCCAGCGCTCCGGTTTGTGGGGCGACTGGGTTGCAGAAATGGTGGTCTCTGTTGCTTCCCGTGGGGAGTGCCAGCCTCCACATTAAATCCGAGTCTTGCACTGTAAGAGCTGGAGTCTCTTGCCTCTCTTTAGTCTCTGACGCGGTCCGCATCTCTCCCCCGAAAAAGGGATACAGCAAAATTAGTCCTCTTATTCGCATATCTCCACCCCAATCTTGTCCGCCACACCACATTCCCAGGCGATGCGCGATGTTCCCTCCCGCACTTTCTCCCATGAGGAATACCTTGGAGAAGTCGGCATGGGAATCGAACCAGGGATCGACTCTTTCTCCTCCGCCTGTGGTTTTGGACTGGGAATGAAGCCATTGGAGTGCGGAGACAGAATCGTGATAAGCGGCAGGGAGGCGATCCTCGGGAGCCAATCTGTAACGTACAGAGACGATGACGGCCCCTAAATCGGCTGCCCACTTTACACATAATCGGTGCACATCGGGACTCTGCGGGCTAAACAAACAGAAGCCGCCGCCATGAAAGTACAAGATTACTGGCAGCCGTGTGGAAGTGGGTGGGGAGGAATTGGGAGGAGGGGGGAGATATACGCGCGTCCGCAGGCCAAATGTATGATTATACACAATGTCTTTGTATAACACCTGCTCGTAACTTTCGCTCAGTGGAGGAAGGTGGACAGCTGGTTCGTCTTCACGCACCACGGATCCGTCGCTGTAGAGCTTAATGACGCCATTAAAATCTACCGCTAATGAAACTGAAGATCCAGTGTCACCCATCATTATCTCAGCTTTCTGCTTGGGTTTGGAACGGAAATTCGCAGAGGAAGGGAAATTCATTTATGTCGCTCCCCGAAATCTACCACTCTGAATCCCTTACGGCAATAAATAAAAGATACATTCAGAATTAACCCCCATGATTTTCACAATTGTTAAACCCCTATTCCCCGAAATCTACCACTCTGAAACCCTTGCGGCAATAAATATAAGATACATTCAGAATTAACCCCCATGATTTTCGCAATTGTTAAACCCCTATTCCCCCGAAATCTACCACTCTGAAACCCTTATGGCAATAAATATAAGATACATTCAGAATTAACACCCATGATTTTCACAATTGTTAAACCCCTAATCGGATGAACTCAGTACAGAAAATATAAGTGTAGGTGAATAGACAGCTAACAGAAAATAGACTAATAACTGGAAACCCTAGCCTGTACCAAATATGCACAGTGACCATTAAAACCCTGCCAGGAACGAAAGCCCTGCTACCGGAAGAAAGACAAACGGAGTTGCAGAGCTGTGCCGTCAAGGGAGCTGAAGCAAATGGGAAACTTGCGCGGCGACTTGGGTAGGGGTTAGTTGACCTAACCCCAACGGACTAATCTTCATCGTTGGATCAAGACACCAAAGATCGACGGACAAGAGATAACCACTTGTGAATCGAGTGACCGGCACCTGCCTGCGAGCCAACCTTCGAGATGTTTACAAACCTGTTTTCCAGAGCTGACTATGGTGACCGGTTAAGGCCAGATCCCCGCGGCATAGGTATAGTTGAGGTTACATCATTGGTTCACATTAATTATTCTATGCAATGTAAAATTATTAAATTACTTTGGATGCAGTGTAAAGTATAGTTATTACTTTGGTCGTAATGTGAAGTATGCTTATTTTAAATTACTTTCATTATTTGTTAGGTGATTAATGTGTGTGACAACCTTCTTCCAGTCAAGCGAGAACGGTAGATTTAGGAGAGAATGGTAGAGGCCTGACATCATCTTCCAGTTTCTTATTTTCCTTTTGACTTACAAAATAATATTATATAAAAATTAAGAGACAATATAATATTATCTAAATTTTGAAATATAAATTAACTTTATATAAATAATAAAATAAATAGTTAATTAAATAATTTATTTATTTTGAATTTCGATATATAAATTAACATTATATAAATAATAAAATAAAGAGTTAATTAAATAATTTATTTATTTTAGTAAGATTTTCAAAATTTTAATTTAATGATATAATTATAAGTAATTTGGAGGAATTGTCTTTTTACAAGTATCTAGGAATTGATATTCATCACAAGCTCAACTGGAACTATAACATTCAGAAAAGAATTAATGGGGTGGAAAGCTTATTTTGGTCTTGAAAATAATTGTAAAACGACAAACCTCCTAATGAGGGATAGAAAGAAGTTCCTCTTTGAAATTTTTCTTATATGGATGTGAGGTTTGGGGTTGCAGCATCTCTAGAGAATCCTGGAGAAAGATTGAGCAAATCTAGAAGCTTTTTATAACGTATAACCTTAAAATTAAAAGCAATACACCCTATCCTATTCTCCTTATAGAAGTGGGTCTTTCCCCTATTGAGAGCCTAGCTATGACTAGGCTTCTGTTGTACAAGCACAATCTCAATAGCATAGGAGACCATAGACTTCCTAAGCTAGCTTTAAATTCCAGCCAAAACCACCTAAAGCTTAAAGAGGTTGGTATAAAGACACTAGGGCTTGGTTAAACCATTGGGAGATCGACAAGAATGTTGCATTGCAAAACATTAATAACATTAAAGAAATTGCTACTTCTAAGTTCAAAGAAAAAATGTGGTGTGAGAAAGATCTAACAACTAAAAGAAAATTAAGATATTATAAGGAGGTCATCAACCCCACCCTAGAAGATCAAGAGTATCTCTTTGTTTTAACTAGCTCAAAGAAGAAAATTAATATAGCCAAGATTAGAGCAAACTCTCATGAGCTCCATAGTGAAACAGGTAGTTGGACAGTTCCTAAAACTCCATGGATCGAAAGGATCTGCTATCTCTGTGAGAATATGAATATCCAGGATGAAAATCACTTCCTCTTAGAGTGCCCCGCCTACAACCACATTAGAGATCAATTTCATAATCTTTGTTGCAATACTGACCTTCCTAGCCTTTTAAGATGTCAAAATTATAGTGAGCTCGGGAGACTTCTCTCCAAGCTTTCGGAGCATAGGAATAAAATCTTAAATCAAACTAAATAACTCTTTTCTTTAGGTCCGATAAACCAAAGATTGGTCTCAGTGGATGTTAACCATCATCATCATCATCATCATCATCAATAAAAATGTAATATTTTAATAAAATAAAATAAAAAATAATGTACAATTTAAAAATTTATTTTTATCTTTTAACTGTTTTGTTATTTATTATTATTACTAATTTTTATTTATTATTATTGAGAATACAAATCAAATAACTCAAAATAATAGTAATATAATCTTTATTGAATATCTACACATATTTGTAATAATAAGATAATTTTTGAGTTATATATATTTTTAATATATATATATATGTACAGTAATTTATTTCAATAATAATAATAATAATTTATTTTTAATTTTGAAAATATAAGATATTTTATAAAATAAGTATTTTGATACTTCTATACATTTACCATATATTTAATTTAATATATATACTTATATTCATCAATAATATTAATAAATGTTACTAAATATAAAAGCCAATTTTTTTTACAAACAGAATTATGAAAATAAAGCCAATTATTGTCCTTTATTCTATTGGATTTCATTAGAAAAATACTTTATTTACGTTTTTAATTATAGATTTAATTTCTCTGCAATACTATTGATAGAGATATATGAACAGATCATGTCTAACTGCAAGTACAATAGCTGCTTTCTATTGTGATTTTGGTGACTTTTCGCTAAGTTACAATGTTTGTTACGGGAATACTGAGTTCGCTAATATTAAAAAAAAAAAAACATAAAATCACTGCTATTTATAGCCATAAAAATCACTATTAATTCATCTATTTCATATTTGTATTTTTGTTCTATAGTTTCAAAAGTGAGGAACTTAAAATTTTGAAAATAAAATTCAATATTGAGTTGGATATATTAAATAAATAAATAATTATTTTATATAAATTGATGAAAATAATTATAATTCTCATATATATATATATATATATATATATATATATATATATATATATAAACAAAATTATTATCTTTAAAGATCGAAGAAGCACTATTATCATTACATTACTAACTATGTAAATCTATATGCTTAAATAAAAATATTTTTTAATATATATATATATATATATATATATATATATATATATATATATATATTTCTTTTATATATTTAACTTTTATATCTTATTGTAATATTATACTTTTATTTGTAATCCATGTGGACAAAATCCTTGTGGTTACCTTAATTGGAGTACTTATTGCATAAGCATCTCACTATGAGAGGTCATGGGTTAATTCTTGTCCGCGACCTAGATTAGGCTCAAAACGAACCAGTGGGAGTGATCCCTTTGGACTAATTACATTATGACTTTTACATTTAATTGTGGCTAGAAAGTAAAATAATATGATATGCTGAGAGAAAAAAAATATTTAATGTTAAAGGTTTTTATGTGAGATTTAACTACTGAGTGTCAGGAAAATAGTTGAAAATAAATTATTCCAAAATAGGGATGGGAATAAAAAGAAGAAAAAATCCTCGTTTTGCCATGATGATTCAAGAGACAGTTTTTTATGTTAAATATTGTCATGTGAAATTTAATTCCTAACTGTCATGAAAATAGTTGAAAAGAAATTATTCCCAAGAAGAGTGCAGGAGTAAAAAGAAGAAAAATTCTTCCTTTTCCCATGATTATTCAAGAGAGAATTTTGTTTGGAAAAGACAGACTACTAGAAAAATAAATTGGCATGACTGAAGATAAATGTCATGTGGTGGTATTGAGAAGTACAACCTCTGGAGCATGGTTACCAAATTCGAATTCGAATTCGAATACGAATTCGATTCGATATCGAAAAAATTCGGTCATATAAAATTCAATACGGAAAAAATTCGATATTATACATATTACAAATATTTAAACTTTTTTTTATGTTTATTTATTTTTAATGAACTGTCATTATATTCAAAATTTTAATAAAAATTCATTAAATCATTTCTTAATTTCCAACATTAATTAATTTCTTTGTAGACCTTTTCTCTCTAAAATAATTTAAAAATAATGAGAATCAAAATAAAATCTAATAATATGATCACAAAACACAAAGTTGGAGTTAATTTTATAATTTTTTTTAATATTGGATTTATCCTTTTTTATATATTTATTTTTATCTCTTTGAAACTGAAATTTGCCATTTTATAATTATTTTTAATATAGAAGTTACCGTTTTTTTATTATTGTGTTTTTCTATTATTGTGTATAAGATTTACGGATTTGCAACTAAGATTTGTCATTTTATAATTTTTTCTAATATTAAATTCATTTTTTTAATAGGATTATCCATTTGAAATTGAAATTTGCCATTTTATAATGTTTCCCAATATAGAAATTATGTTTCCAATTTATAATTTTATAATTTTACAATTTGTCATTTTATAAAAAAATTTTATATAGAAAATACTTGTTTTTTTATTAGAATTGTGATTTTTTTAACTGTTTCTATATATGAATTGTGATTTTTTTACTTGTTTCCATATATGAATTACCAAATTTACTAATAAATCTCCATATTAAAAAAGAACTTTCGGAAACTAATTGATCTTATTGTTCACTAATACAAGTTGGCATAGCCTAACTTATATTCTCCCAAACACAGAAGCATTCTTTATCGATATTCCTTGTCCTTGCAGGCTTGCAGATGTCCTTGCAGTTACTTTCATCCAAAATTCTTTATTACATCGATCCAAAGTTCTTTATGCTAAATAAAATGTAACCCATTCATGATTGCCAAATGCAGGAATTAAACTTAATTATCATTCTGATATGCCTGTTCAGCAACAAACGCTAAAAGGATATTTTATGTTATTTTAATCGTGATTATGAAAAATGCTCTGTTGTCATTTTAATCCTTGTTATGATGAGAATTAAAATTGATGGATGGGTAATTTGTAAGGCCACTCCGTCAAATTATACTTGTGTTTGTACTTGGTTTTAAGCTTGTTAATAAATTTGCTTTCTTTTTCTGTGTTCAGGTTGAAAATTGAAATATAGTGAAGAAGGGGACGACACACTTCAGCAAGTAACATCGAAGCACGATTCAACAAGTAACCGAGAAGGCGACAGAACACTTCACAGCACCGTTCAGCCTGTAACAGCGAAGGCGTCAGAACACTTCAGCCATTGGAACCCCCGGTGGAACCGTACCGAATCGAAATCTAACGAACTATTCGCTGAATCGAATCGAATCACCGAATTTACGAATTTTTTGGGCCAGTACGGCCGAACTTGGTAACTATGCTCTGGAGTGGTTGGGGTCTGGAACCAAGTATCGTCAATCTTCCAATTGAATCTCATCATCCACTTGATGGTCAAGTTATGTCACCCAATTTGATATAAGTTGATGGACTTATGATGGGTTACCTGTCTAATAGGACTGGACAATGTCACTGATTATCCTTGAGGCCGATTTACGATCCCTTCCCCTCACACGGCGTGTCGAGGCTTGATTATTTTCTCCTTGATTCAAGGTAATTTTTCCATGACCTCAACCTCCTCTCGCAAGGGAGCCTGAACTAGAGGAGGGATGAACCATTTTTCCTCTCAAAAAGCCTATGTGGGAATGGAAAACCTTGCAATAAACTGCCCAAACCTCGACCTTGAAGCAACCAGATAGCTTAAGGTCCCGACAATCACAAAGTATTTGAATACCTGGCAAGCTAACACAACATAAAGGAAAAGAAACTAAGCGTTAGGCCTGAACCCAATAATCAACCCGAGAACGAGATGGGTTTGTTGCCAGAGGTTGGAAATAAGAAACTCTGGCTCTCCGAGCCCTGATGAGACCAAACACAAAAGTAGAATGACAGGAACCAAAGGAAAGAAACCCTGAACGGTAAACACTTCTAGAGACAATGAATGGACCAAAAAATGAGCATAGACATCTATACATGCAATATATAAAAAGCTCCATGCTAGAGAAATCCAATACATCCCCATGAGAGATAGTAATATTCCAAAGAAAACTGAGGCAATTGGATAATAAGCATGAAACTCATAATAAAACCCAGAGTAGTCCTTCAAAAATTCTCGGTAGAGTTTCCATTTTCTTGACGGTTCCAAATTATATAATCCTCATCCATAGGAGTACAGGTCACAGGGAATAGATGATAAGAAGGGAAAATATAAATGACATACCCAATGACTTTAGAGATGAAGTGAGAGAAATCAGAAACACCAAGGTAGAGGACCGAAAACACCTCCCACTCGAACAACCTCAAGCAATCCAAGAACAATAAACCAGTACCAGAACATAGAACAAGGAAAGTATCACCAGGGAATGATGGATGTCCGTCACCAAACGTCCACCATAAGCTTTCACGTCGACCATTCCTTGTTGCATTAACTGGTTGAATGCGCAATGCCACATTACCATCCTCACCAAACATGTGAGGGTTGTAGTGAAACCACCTTCCAACCCTTACTGCTTTGACATTACTCATGTCCCAGATCTTGAAGGGTCATATCTATCGGCACACACCTCTATCGGGGGCCTTGAACCATATCATGGTTAGGATCGACGTTTGTGTTAGTGTCCTGATCCAGTACTTGTCTAAAAGAATCCATCTCTTCACAATTGTTTTGAACGGGCCAAGGAGACTCCGCAGTCCTACCACTATTGAAGCATCCCCAATTTTATAAAAAGTTTGTTGCTTTATTTACTGCTCTCCTGACATGAGAGGAAATTAAATAGTAAAAACAAGGAATGAGCTCTCTTATATCCGAAACTAGCTTAGTCATCCACCAACTATGACTATGTTTCTCGCAATGTGTGCCATCGTTCAATTTTTTAATTGTTTCAATGACCAAGTTAGAATATCCTTCTACCACAAATATCTTATACCCTTCTCGTATAGCTATGAGAAGTCCTTACTTTATAGTGGTAAAATATGCCTCATTATTTCTTGCAAAGCCACAACCAACTGCATAAATAAGTTTTAATTGGTTTTGTGAATCTCTAAATAAACCTCCATACCCAGCATGTCCTCACTTTCCTTTATCGGACACATCGAAGTTGTGCTTAAGGAATCCCACATGAGGAGCTGAGAACCTGGAAGGAGAGGATATATGGGAGACCAAAAGCTTCGAATAGGATTGAGCAAGAATTTGTGGAGATAGATTCAAAATACTTAGTATTCCAGCCTCATGGGGAGCAACTTGTTAATCATCTGGATGCCAATGTTCTACTAGTATTTTTTCCTGTATGTTCTAGATTATCCTACTACAAAATCCTTCCTGATAGAGCCTTCGCCCCTTGAAGATACTTAAATTTCGTTCTTTACAGACTTCCCAAAGGAGAAAAGCTAATGCCACACCCCAAGCCTGATTTAGGATTGGGCTTAAGAAAATACCATTTCTCCACATTTATATTGAATCTCTAATAATCTTGTGGTCTCGATTGAGGTGGCCAAAGAGTTGGCCTATATTTATCCACAATTGGTGAGTAAAGGGACATATATTTAGAAGGTGCTCCATATCTTCACATTGTAGGCCACAAAGGCTCCAAAGTGAGGACATTTCAAATCCTTGTTTCTGGAGTTGATCCCAGGTAAGAATTTGTCTATGAAATACAAGCCACAAGAAGTGTGCCACCCTAGGCAAAAAATTCCATGTCCATATATTCCACTATATGGGACTAATATGTTCTTGATTTTATTTTGCTACAAGTTCTTATGCTTCCTTGATGTTGAACATTCCTTTAGTAGAGTAACCCCATCTTAATATATCATGGCCTTCATGTTTTGCAATTTTTTTGGAGTGAAGCTCCTTTTCCATATTCTCCCATTGGTTGGATGTTGGAGTGTTTAAACAATCTTGTTTCCCTTTATATTGTCTCCAAGCTAGATCAAGAGAGGGCTTCCAGATTTGATTCATCATTGAACAATTTTGGCTACTCATGAAAAGGAAGATGTCCCCAAGGTTCCTCCTACTGAATAACTTAACTCTTTGTTTCCATGAGTCTTGGCAGAAGAGGGTTCTCTTCCGGTCTCAGATTTACCAAAAGGTGTGGTTTTTAATGAGATCTCTATTAATCGATGCTAAATTTCATATTGAAGAATCGTTGGGGGTTACCAGGATTCTTAATTTTCCTTCTAAAGAATCTGACATTTTATATTTTTTATTCCATATAATCCTCCACGGGTCAGGGCCCCCATGTAACTATTTCCACTATAATTTAGCACCCATGAATTGATTAAGAATAAAGGAGTCCCGAAGACCCAGACCACCTGCTAGTTTAAGCTTGATAACATTAGTCCAGGAGACCAAATACCATTTATTAGCCTCTTGAGCACCTCTCTAAAGGAATTTTTTAAAGATCTCGACCATGGTTGAACATGAAAATTTAGGCTTGGAAAAACCAAAGAGATGGTAAATAGGAATGAATTGAAGAACAACCTTCAAAAGGACCACCCTACCAGCTAAATTGAGACTCTTGAAGGACCATCCATGGAATATAGACTTATTTTTTTGCAGAAGATATTTCCAGCTAGAGGTTCTTAAATAATTAACCACGAGAGGAATTCCCAAATATTTGGAGGGTAGAAACCAATACCAAATCGTAGGGGTCAGGCTAGGAACCATTGGGTGGAGACAAGAGTTTTAAAGAATAAAATATTTGATTTATCTTTATTGATTATATTTCCATGGCTTTCATAAAGTCACTCAGAATATATTTGAGATTTCCAATTTCACGGAGGGAAACATGAGAGAAGAGCATAATGTCGTTCACAAATTGTTGGTGAGTGATCGATAGATCATTTAACCAGATGCGAAGGCCTTTAATGTTGCCCGACTAAGAGTTTGATTTAATATAATGACCCAGACTTTTTGCAACCAGGATAAAGAGGAAAGGGGATAGGGTATCTCCCTATCAAATGCCTCTTAATGGGTTGAAAGTTCTAGATGGGGAACCATTGATCAAAATTGACAAAATTGGGTAGGAGATGAGAGAAGAAACCCAGTTGCTCCAACAGGATTCAAAACCAAAATCCTTCAAGATATTGAGGAGATAGGACCATCTAATATGATCATAGGCTTTATAAAGGTCTAAATTTATCAACATTCATGGAGTTTTAAAATGTTTAAGAGAATGGATAACTTCGTGAGAGGTGATGATTCCATCTAGAATTTGACGACCTTGAACAAATCCAGTTTTCTCAGGGGAGATGAGGTTGGTAAATAAAGTTTTTAACATTTTAACCATAATAGTGGCGATAATTTTGTAAACGAAATTACATAGAACAATTGGTCTGAATCCTTGAGGGTCCTTAGAATGGGAAGATTTAGGAATTAATGAGATAAAAGTAGAGTTATGAGCATGGTGTACCTTTTGAGATCTGCAAGACTCTTCACTACATTTAGGATATATTTCCCAAGGAAGGACAAGGCCGCTTGGAAGAATTCTTTCATGAAGCCATCTAGACCCAGAGCTTTATTTTTGGCCACCCTTTGACAACAACCTCTACCTCCTCTAGAGTGATTTCCCTTAGTTAGGGCTAGGTTCTGGTCCCTGCTAACAAGATGGGGGATATGATGGGTTATTCACTAGATAACTTCCAATAGATCTTGTACGGGGTCTGAAAGAAGGCAGTGAAAGTGATCTACTAGAATATTTTCCTTCTCTTCATGGAGAATAAGGCGGTTTCCTGAAGCATCCTTCAAAGAAAAGGTCTCATTATGTTGTCGATGTTGAATTATGGCTTTGTGAAAGAAACAAGTATTCCTCTCCCCTTCCCTAAGCCACTAAATCCTTGACTTCTGTTTCTAGAGGATTTCCTCCTTTCATCAATCTAGTTTAGGATTTTCCCTTCTTCCATTGCTAATTCCCTTGAGTGGCCTTCGTTGATCATTCGTTGTTGAATATTCGGCATACTCTCTTAGATATGTCACCGATCCTTCGTAATAATTCCAAATTTATACTAGTTGCAATGTTTTATATATTGTTTGAGATCTTTCAGTTTAAGATGAAAGGTATGCATATAGCTTTTTCCTTCCACATAGCTTGATTTCCACCAACTTTCCATTTTTCCTAGAAAGGAGGGGTCTCTGAGCCAAAAGGATTTGAATCTAAAAGGCCTATTTCTGGGTGCCAATTTTAGATCCATTTCCAATCTGGTCGATCAGTGATCTGATCCCAAGCATGGAATAATAGAGGCTTCAAATAATATATCTCTGCTTATAAGATTCTCTGATGCCAGAAATCGGTTCAGGCGTGAGGCGACTTGATGAGAGACCCCCCTTCTTCCCCTGACGAATTTTCCAACTGTACATTCCATTAATGGTTTGAATATTACTAATCGTAATTCCACGATAAAAACTCTAAATGCTTCCATCTTGGGATCCATTCTACTAATCCCCCCATTTTCCTCCTCAATTGAGGAAATTAGGTTGAAATGATCACTAATTATCCATAGCTCCTCCGAGCATAAACTTATAAGATTTTCGAAATTTTGGAGGAAAGCCACTTTCTCTCCTGGAATGTGAGTGCCATAAACAACTGATATTAGGGCCCAATATCATGTGTCGATATGTTTGAATCTTCACGAGAGGATTGTAGGTAAGCTGACCCAGTTCTAAGAACAAATCTATGTTGGATTCCAAAGGATAGCCAAAGCACCTAGACTTCCTTTTGTATCTAACGCCATTGCTTCATACACTCGTCTCATGTCTCGAACAATTGATTTCAGTCATTCCTCATAAAATTTGGTTTCCTAAAGCATCACAATATTTGGTCTTTCCTCTTTTATTATTTCCTTCAAAAATATTTGTTTTCCTCAACTATTGAGGCCTCTTACATTCCAGGACATTATAATCATTGAGATGATTTATCAATTTGGTGGAATACCACCAAAAGCAGTACCGCCACTCCCAAGTTGACCAACAAAATATCCAACCATTTGTATCAATTCCCGTAGATTCTTATGACCTCATTTCTTACTCCTTTTCCTTGTCCCCCCTGATCGTGACCATTACCTAGATGAGATCCAGTCTGATCTGGTTAGTCCAAAGGGAGCTGACTTTTCTTAGCTTGATATTGATGGAGTGTATCTCGATGCAACTTATTCTGCCCTTCTGGGATGAATCTTTCATCCATATTAGGCCATTCATTCAAGAGCCTATTCAACACATGTTCCTTCGTTCTTAATTCTTCCTTCAATCCATCGATCTCCATGTTTTACTGGCCCTTATATTATTCATTGTCCTCCCTATTTGATGGTTCTCCTTGGGGTTTCCTTTTAGGCTTAGTGTTCTTAGGCCGGACCCTAGCATTTTCATTACCTAGTTGTTGGCCTACCTCCTTATAATTTTCATCTTTATCATACATAACCTCATACCGATTTAAATTCTCCTAATTTCTCCATTGCATTGGATGAGTATTCACTTGGGGGGGTTTTGCAAGCCTTTTTTTTGTAGGAGACCTCTTGAAATCCCTCATTATATTCTTGCGACTTGGGAGATTCTTTGGGGGGATCCATATCCACAGTTCCCATTTGATTTAAAGGGAATTCTCTAAACAAGTGTCCATATTCATGGAATTTCTGATAGTGAAAGGGAATGTGCTCATAGTCGAGGGGCTACTGCGAAACCTCGTCTTGATATTTGAGCTCAAAAAATTCAGGAAGAGGTTAGGTTATGTTCATGTATACACATATTTGAGCATATGAAGTATATCTCTCGTGACGAGTGAATTTTTCTACGTTATCAAATATACCAGTGGAATTTCCAATTCCTTCTAGAATTTTTGGGTCCCAAAAATCAACTGGTAGGGAAAATAATCACACCCATACCAGAGTTGCCATGAATTTTTCCTGATGTGGGTTGTAGCATTATTCCAAGAAACATATGAAGATACTTGCATTGTAATAGAAGTATGGCCCGTTTTTTAGAACCCTTTCCTTATCTTCCATAATGGTAAAAATAAATGTAAAAAAAGATCGAGCTCCCAATTTTAAATAAATATGTCCTTGTTGTTACCATTTTAACTGGATCCACTTGATCATATCCTGCTCTATGGGAAAAATACCTATGAACTTACAGATCACAGCAGGTTCCTTCATAAATTTGTGGTAGTTTTCCATTTATTACTCAGAAACACAAACCTTAGTTTTTTAACTGCCCTTGGCAGACATTGGCCACTGAGTCGAGGTTTCCATTGAGCTCCCATTACTGGTATACTTTTTAGGCTTTTGACATTATTGTTTGTTGGTAAGGCTCCTCCTTTACTACTCGATTCTCCAACAACCACATTTCCGTAGGAGGAGATCTCTCCCCTCCCCACTCGCTCATTGTCAAAATCCGTTGATTGGAGAAAGACGTCTAGCATTTAAGATATTGACACTAAACAGATCAAAACCTTAGCTTTTGTGTTTTCCCTTTTCTTTTTATATATTTAATTTTTATATTTTATTAAAATATATTATCATTGTTAACATATAAATTTATATAATTAAAATGCGTATAATATAAATAAAAAACTAAAATATCAGGTAAACAAACTGAAACAAAAATATTATTAAAAAAATTCCTCTTGTATATAAATTAACAACATAACTGTCAACATCTCCTAAATCTATTGGTCTCGTCCCTTCACTATAGGAAATCTGGATTTTTTTTTTTTAAAATGTAATAAGTTTTCGCTGATTTCATTGTTTTTTTATTCTCTTATTGAGAATTTTATTAGAAATGTGTTAGCTAAATTCAAGTTTAATCAATTTTGTTTCCATCACGCATATACCTAGCTATCCCACCTATGGTAACACTTCTGTTCCATATCCTTTTAGCATAAAAGATGGATCCGATGTCCCAGATTACAAAATCTACTGTAGTGTAGGCAACGACCTGGAATTCAAATTGGTCGATGGGGGCTCTTAAGGCCTGATTGCAGGACTATATCGCATATCTCATATCTTTATATGGACGGAAAATATCCAATATAAATATTAATAATTTAATATTATCTAAAATATAAGTCCACATGCAGGCCGAATGCTAGAGAATTCCATCCCTGCAATATTCAAAGATTCTTTATATTGGAATTGATTAGATGGAGGGATTATGTCGATTTTTCATTTCTGACATAATATAAAACTATTTATATTTGTCTATATTGGAGATGTATTTTATTTTATTTTTAATATTTACCATATTTAATTTTATTCAAGTACATTAGTTTTTAATGACGATTATGATTATACGAATAGATTTATAGTTGAGTTTACATTAATTAAGTATTTTTTTAATTTTTAATTTAATTATATTGTTTTAGATGAGAGAAATAAAGTATTTATTTTTTGAATTATTGAATGTCGTTTATCTCTTGCACATTGTTGGAGAGATTGAAATGTTCTTTCCCAAAAAGTATGCAAGAGTGCTATTTTTTGGTGAGTTTTTGCATAATTATCTTGTTTTTTTGAACTTTCTGAGGACAATGGCTTAGCTCATCTTTAAATCGAAAGAAATTATAAAAACTGTTGGGTCGCTAGTTTGTGATTATTATTATCACTTTTTAACATCTATTTCATCCATTTCTACCTTTATTTATCACGTCATTTATCATGGTTTATCATATAATTCCATTTTATAATTATTTATGCTCTTGTGGATAAATATTATTTCTTCTCATTTATTTTTAATAAATTCATGATTATTATGCATGATTTTATCAATGATGGTTTATTAATAATTTTTTTATAACATCACTCACCATTTTAGCGTCCAAGATATTTTCCAGATTGCAGATTTGATCTCTAGCTCATCATTAAATATTCCAACTTAGAGATTCGATGGAATAAGAAGTGACAGTTTTTCACTGGACGATTTGAGCAAATGGAGAAAAATCTGGAAAATCCGAAACATGAGTTTTGTCCAGAATGGACTGAATTAACTTTATAGAAGAGCAGTTTGCCCAAATTCGGTTCTTATTAAGAGAAACAGAGGGTTCTCTGAAGACGATTTTCCCAGATTCGCTGTTGCAACCGATTTCCAAATTATCTCAGTTGCAATACCAAATTCGACTTGTTCCTGTTGAATGATTGATGAAAACATATTTTCTTGCTGATCAAGAACTTGTTGGGAACAATCCAATTTTTTTATGAGGGATTTCATTTAGTATTTACTCTTCACCCTTTTTGATTATAAAAGGAAACGATTGTAGGAAGAAAGGGGGGATCTCTGTTATTTTTAAAGTTGTAAGCTTAATTACATACCGCTTCTTTGAAAGAACGTGATTTATTGTAATGCTACTCAAGTTCAATGATTAATTGAAGTTGATGTTTTCATTCACATTATCTGAAGTAACTTAGCAGTGCTCACTGGCGGCTAAGGGCCCGGCCTCTGGTGGTGTCTACTGCTTCTTTGTATTATGCTTCTGATATTTCTAGCATTTAATTGGTTTGATAATTTCCTTTTTCCGTGAGTTTATTTATTTCATTATTTGTTCATTATTTCATGTTATTGAGATAATCTATTCTGCTTGTAATTTGTATTGCTCTCAATTGATTACAGCGTGAGTTATTTAGACAATGCATTGCATTGATTTGATTATTTGTATTGCTATCATTTGATCACAGCGTGAGTTATCTAGATAACGCATTGCATTGATTTAATCATCTGTAAAAGTTTGATTATTGCTATGAGACTCTCAAAATTGATATCATTCCTATCTTAATTGCTTTCTAGAGATTGAGTATGATTTGGATTGAATCAGCTAAGAAGAGATGAGTTATCGCTACTTTGCTCTCGACTGATGCTATTGTTAATTAAAATTGCTTGTGTGAGATTTAATTATGATTTTAGTAGAGGTTTGAGTCTTGAATCTTAGATGTATTATTTCCTTTAAAAGTTACAGCTTGATATTTTTGATTGCATTTATATTCAACGATTGGTTTTATCATTACTCTCTAGGGTTATAGCTTGCACATATTGTGTACACTCTTGAAACAAAAAAGACTTACCCTGGTTGATAATTAATGTGAGGCAATTATGAGTTTTAAAAGACACCTTTTAACACCCAAAATTTTGGCGCCGTTGTCGGGGAGAGTGTTGCCATTTCACAGAGAGTGATGTATGTTTGATATTTGTTGCTAGGAAATAATTGGGTTTTAAAAACGGAAGGTAAGAACCTGTGTAATGAGTAAGTAAAGTGCTCGCTTCTCCACCCGCTTTTCAGCAGAATTGCGTAGGAATTGAAGTAGGAATATTAGAGGTAGAATTTTTGAAAAAAAAAATCTTGTAATTCCACTCAAGTGGTGATGTAAGCACCACCCATTTCACTAACCAATTGACAGGAACATTTGAAGGAGAATCCTCAAAGAAACACATGAAGAACATCTTCTATTATGGTAAGAAATGGCTCACATTGCAACTTTTGAATTCCCTATCAAAGATCTAGGAGGTGTGACACAAATGCACATAATTGCCCCATCGTCTCTGCCAAATTTTCATGGTTTGACAAATGAAGATCCAGATACATTCTTATTTGAGTTTGAAATACTTTGTAGAGGATATGATTATTGTACTAATGATCGAAGGTTGAAAGTGTTTCCTCTTACTCTAAAAGGAGTAGCTCTCTGATGGTTCATGAACCTTGGTGGGAACTGCATCCAAACATGGGAGGACACGAAGAAAATATTCTTGAAAATGTACCAAGACTACTGCAAATCCAATTAATATATTTCCGGTATGATACAAGGGGAAAATGAAAGCTTGGAGGACTATGTAGAGCGATTTCAATATAACCTTCAAAAATCAAAGCATAAGCATTTGGAAAAAGAGATCTTGAAAACACTCATTCTTAAAGGAATCAAAGATGAATTTTTAGAACTCTTAAATCTAATTGGAAAAGGTGATGTTTTTCAGTTATCATATGATGATGTTTGTGAATTGTGCATAAGGTATTCAAGAGGAATTTCCAAGGCTGGTAAGAATTCTAGAGAAGTTTCTTCTTTCTTTTCCAAATTTACTACAAGAACAAGAGACATAAGAGCTGAAATCAATATTTTATTTGAAAATTTTAAATATGATTTTATTAGCTCTCTAAATTCACAATTGAATGTTTTGCAGGTTGAGAAAAGTCAAGAATTTGATGAAGTGTTTTGCTCTCATTACCGAAAGGAGCATCCCATAGATAGTTGTTCTTCTTTATCTAGGATGGAAGTAGCATATCAAAGAGATGGAGAAGCTGCAACAAGGTCAAAACCATGGAAATAATGGCCTACAGGTATGGTTCAAAACATTTCCTCTCCATTCTCTTACTTGCATAATCCATTATGGAATACTCATATGTTAGGGCAGCCATGCCAATCTCAATATAACCACCACCAATCTTGTCTACAAGTTTGGCACGGTTCATCTCATGATTGCATGAATACTCTCCCTCATCTTGTAGCACAAACACATCTTCCAGCTCTTCCACAACATCTTGCTTTCCTATCAAAATCATCCATTCAACCCAATCACCTATATCATCAAAATGCTCCATTCCCTACACAATTTCTTGCTCAACTCATTCCACACCCTCACCATAATAAACCAGTACAACATGCTTACAGTGTTGAATTGAAAAATTTACTCATCCTTCCCACCCATTCTATCTCACATGCACCATTGGAGAAAACTTATACTGAGATTCAGAATGTATCAAATCCAAAAATTGTAGAGGTTATGAAAGAAAATGAGGTTTCTTCTAGCCTACATCAACAAGTCGTTTTAAACACTCAAGAACTTCATGATATGATGGCTATGGGAAATCAAGAAAGTAAGGGATACATTGAAGATTGGTTTCACTCCATTTGTTTGCAGCATCACTCCATACTTCAACAATTTTTGGCACCATCTTTTCAAGGGAAGTTGGCTTCTCATAGCCTACTATTTATTAACATGCATTTTTCAAATTTGGGTATGTACATACTAGAGGCCTTATTTTGAAAATGGCTCCACTGGAAGTAATATTATACGTAAGCATATTCAATTTTCAAAGAAGAGTAAGTTAGTGTAGAAAATAAATAAATAAGGACATAAATAAATACATTTTTATTATTATGTAAAAATAATTGTTTTTGTTGCAACACGTTGTGGAAATCAACATCGGTGATAAATATTTTAATTTATTTGTGTATGTAGATGTATTATATTGAAAATAACAGTTCTAAAAACACTCATATTCATTTTTATCACCAATATGGAAAAATTGCTTGAATATCATATTTTTTTGGCTTGCGGGCTTGATGAAATTTCTGAAAACAGAGTCGGGACATTCATGTTTTGAGGGACAAAAAGTGAATATTTTAAAAACATGTTTCTATCCTAAGTAGCCCCTGATGTATAATTTCAAGCCCAATTTGAATCACTCCATTTGGATTTGAAAAGAAAACGTTATAACTAGAACATTGACAGGGCGTCTAGTAGGCAGCTCAGGAACAGTCGCAAACGGTCATGTTTTGAGGGACAAAAAGTGAATATTTTAAAAACATGTTTCTATCCTAAGTAGCCCCTGATGTATAATTTCAAGCCCAATTTGAATCACTCCATTTGGATTTGAAAAGAAAACGTTATAACTAGAACATTGACAGGGCGTCTAGTAGGCAGCTCAGGAACAGAGTTGTGACAGTGAGTTTTTGGAGGCCTAAATAACTGTATTTTTAAAACCCTTTTTTATGATATATTCCTCTATGAATATAGTTTACAAGGAAATTTTAATCACTCGATTTTGATATCGTATGAGAAATATATGACCCAAATACCGATTGTCTATCCTAAATCAGCACTCTTAAAACTCTGTTTTTCCAGCTGTTCATTAAAGTATTTGACCCATCAATTATTCTTCTATTCAAAGCATGTTTCTATTGAAGATAAATAAATGAATATACTTTCATTTCCAACTTGAATCTGCTTAATCCATCATCAAATGAAAAAGGTATTCTTAAGATATCCATTGTTGGTCTAAGATGGGTAATCGAAAATGACTCCGTTATGCAAGTTGTTCTAAGTAAAATTGACATATCATATCATTGAATTTAAAAAAAAAACCTATTTCTATTGGTAATATATCTTTGAAGTAGCTCTCATTTGGCTTTTGAATTACTCAAATTGGACGAAAAACAAAGAAGTTATGATTAAAACATCATTGGTTAGTATGTGCGACCCGCTTTGTTCTCCTGCCAGGTGACATATAAAATTTGTTTTATTTTTCTATGGATTTGTTTTTGCAAGAGTAGCTACTTGTTTTTTTGCATAGTTCTGGATTAGGGGAGTCCGACCTCTATTTTTCCATGATTTAATGTTTTTATTCTTGATCGACACTCGTTTTTGCAGGTCTTAGGAGAATAAAGAAGATCACTTTATGGACGAGCAATTCTTGAAATAAATTTTAAGGAAACAAGGGCATTTCATCCAATTCATTACCTAACGGATTCATAATAGAAAAATGAAGAATTGGTTCCCATTTGAAGATTCATGGCATTGTTGCCAAAACATTTTTCCAAGAGATCATTTCTTTTTCCCTTGACAAATTGATATTCCCTTAGGAAATTACATCATAGCTGTTGTAACTTAACTTATTTATCTATATACTGTTTTTAAATAAAGTGTTGTACCCTTTCTGATTTCTCTTATGATTTTGGGTTTTAGGTGTTGATTCCTTCAAAATTGCAATTTCCGTTCCATTGGCGATTGAACAATGAGGACCCCACCATGCAATTTTCAATTGTAGAAGGCAATCCTTCGCCAGCTTCATTTCTGTAAAAATTTATTTCTTTTTAAACTGTAAATATGATTGTTTTATGTGTTTTTCTCTGTTTTTTTGCTACTGTAAATATGATTGATTTTCTCTGTTTTCTATAAATATGATTTCTTTTCTCTGTTTTTCTGTAAATACAATTGTTTTTTCCTATTTTTTTCTATTGCTTTTATTTCTATGATTGTCTTTCAGTTGTTTAGAGCAGTAGGGATGATTGCTTGTCAGTGTTTTTCCTCTCCCTATTTTCTTTTTTTTTTCCTTACAGGGAACAGTCGTTGTTCCCTATAAGGAACATCACTTTTTCGTGTGTATTTTCTTTTGTTGTTCTCTACAGGGAACAGTTGTTGTTCCCTATAAGGAAAAACACTTTTTCGTGTGTATTTTATTTTGCTATTCCCTATAGGTAACAACACTTTTTCGTGTGCATTTTATTTGTTGTTCCCTGTAGGGAATAGTTGTTGTTCCCTATAAGGAATAGCACTTTTTCGTATGTATTTTATTTTGTTGTTCCCTATAGGGAACATCACTTTTTCGTGTGCATTTTCTTTGTTGTTCCCTACAGGGAACATCTCATGTTCCCTATAAGGAACATCACTTTTTCGTGTGTGTTTTCTTTTGCTATTCCCTATAGGGAACAACACTTTTTCGTATGCATTTTATTTTCTGTTCCCTGTAGGGAACAACTGTTGTTCCCTATAAGGAATAGCACTTTTTCGTATGTATTTTCTTTTGTTGTTCCCTATAGGGAACATCACTTTTTCGTGTGCATTTTCTTTGTTGTTCCCTACAGGGAACATCTCCTGTTCCCTATAAGGAACATCACTTTTTCGTGTGTATTTTATTTTTTTGTTCCCTATAGGGAACAACACTTGTCGCGTGTGATGCTAGATTAATTTCCTACGGGGGAACAAGTGTTGTTCAGCTAAAAAGAAAAAATTTGTGAGTATTTTTTGAGAACAACACTGTACACTTTTGCACGATCATTCCTAGCCATCCCAACCCATTTCTCTAATTCCCTTGCATGGCATGAAGCACAATAATTTTATGAGGACAAGAATTATGGAATCTATTGAGGCAGGTGAACACCCTTAACATTATGATCTTTAACAGGACAGCTTTTGGATGAGAGATTCTTTTTAAGAAAAGGGACATAGTTATTTATACACTACTTTACTGCATTGTTTTCTATTGTACATGATACTGATTGATCATCTTAATACCATAATGGTTCCACCCTTCCTGGTTATAATCTTCTCTGTCTGTAATAAATGAGATTATGGGTTTATTTTTTTTCTATTGACATGTTCAACTTCATCCACCATACCTACTCTTAAGGAGTACTAAGCCTCCCTCTTTTTATCATAAAACTTTGTAATCACAGCAAAATTTTGTTTGCAGATGGAGGATAGGGTCTCTCATTACGATCCAGCCTACCATGTTCATAAGGCTGTAACGAAGTGGCATTCCCATTATGGCCACCACACTAGGGTTATGATCCATTGGATAGCCAAAATATCCTTGGAACAGGAGGTCTCATCATGAGCCGACCTGATCACTTTTGCTACATCCCAGTGAATGGCGGTGCTGTAGTTATCACAGTTACTGCCTTGGCCTGCTGATCTCTTCTGTAGAACAACACCAGAACTCTCCATTTATAAATTGAGGATCCTGGCTCATACGGGTTAAAAAGCAACCCTGCCGAGGCTATGGATGCCTACTAGCAGCAGAGCCTTTACTTATTTTATTAAAGTTATATCTTATCGTCAATTATTACTATAATACCCTTTTCTTATTCTTTTTTTTTTATCGGAGAAGTTATTTCCTTAATTTTTCCTTGTTTTGAACCTTTACGCATGAGAAATTATTTTCCGATCAATCGCATAATTCCCGGCTAGAATACTATCAGAAAAGCATCTTTTTGGCATATTGTTTTTCTTTTATTTTTCGCATAACTTATCATCAATCCAAAGCGTCCTATCTCTTATTCATAACTATTTTTACACACTCTGCTCTCATTATAACCATACCTCTTTCCGTCCTATCATTTATATGTGTACTCTGCTTCATTTACTGTTGTATTGATCATTCCATTGCCTTGTCATCAGCACAACACCTTTCATATGCTTTATGGTCTTGAAATATCCTTTCCAATTGAAGGGGGAAATGTATGAATTATGGGATAACATGTGATATAATTACTGAACTCTGCCATAACTTGATGATTTGACAAAATATTAGTACTGCATTTATACAAAATTTTTTTATGATTAAAATTTTTTCATGCATCTTATTTGTTGTTATTCAAAACTAAAACTGTGGATTCAAGAATTTTTCATGCAAAATAATGACTTGTTACACGTGAACAAAAAGTATGGGGGGAATTCTATTCGCAGCAAGACCACACTATTGCACCTAATATCAGAGGCTCGAGCAACTTGCGAACGTGCATAATTGTTTAGACAAGATATGCTTGCCTGACTTCCACCTTTTGCATCACTTTCAGTATCAACTCAGCCTACATCAGCTTCAACAAATGCCAGTCCATACATGTCATTCCACATTTTTTTCAGTGCTACAACTTGAGGTAAAATAACATAATTTTCTGATTTCTTGAAAATTTAGGGGAATTTCATGAAACTCCATTGGGCATTATTTATCATCATTCCTTCCACATCTTTTCCACTTCCCATTTTTCAGCGACATAGAATCTTTCAGTTTTGGGGAGTATTCCTTTCATTTATTTATTTATTATGACCATCTTATTCATTCTCAACACCTCCCTTCTTCCATGTTGTTTTACACCAAGCATAGATTGCAACAGATTGTAGCAACCACCTCTATTCGTTTCTAGCATTGCATGAGGGCATGCTAATTCTTTAGTTTGGGGGAGGAATTGCTACAGATGATGGATTTTTTATACTTTCTTTCTCATTTAAGGCATAAAATTTAATTTTTATACAGTGCAGAAATTGATTTGCATATATCTTTAAAGCTATGAACTGAATTCTTGTGATTTCTGGATAACAAAGAGGTATCATTAAAATACACAAACCCTGATAATTTCATGCAAAATTAGTTCATAAAATTTCGAAAATCATGCACTATCACCTATATCCATTTTGTTTATATCTCATGATCCATGCATCAAAATGATCTGATTTTTGGATCATAGAAGCATTAATATAGTAGAAATCTAGTTTTTGAAAAAATGGTTAATGAAGCTTAATGTTACTTATATCATATTTTTCTGCAACTTCATATACATATAGTTGAACGTCAAATGTAAAAATTGTTACGCCTTCATCAAGATTGCTAAAATTGAATATTCATTATTTGAGGAAGAATTCATTTGTTCCATCCATTTCATGAGTTGGGATGAACAATTTTTGTGTTATTGCTTGGTTAATAAAGAGGCTTTGGGTTGCATGAGGACATGCAATATATTCAGTTTGGGGGTATGTTGGGCTGCTTGTTTGTCATTATTATTATCACTTTTTAACACCTATTTCATTCATTTCTACCATTCTTTATCACGTCATTTATCATGGTTTATCATATAATTCCATTTTATAATTATTTATGCTCTTATGGATAAATATTATTTCTTCTCCTTTATTTTTAATAAATTGATGATTATTATGCATGATTTTATCAATGATGGTTTATTAATAAATTTTTTCTAACATCACTCACCATTTTAGCCTCCAAGATATTCTCCAGATTGCAGATATGATCTCCAGCTCATCATTAAATATTCCAACTCAGAAATTCAATGGAATAAGAAGTGACAGTTTTGCATTGGACGGTTTGGGAAAATGGAGATGAATCTGAAAAATCTGAAACATGGGTTTTGTCTAGAACGGACCGAATTAACCTTATCTAATAGAAGTTTGCCAAAATTCTGTTCGTATTAAGAGAAACAGAAGGTTCTCTGAAGACGATTTTCTCAGATTCGTTGTTGCGGCTGTTTTCCAAATTATCTCAGTTGCAATACCAAATTCGACTTTTTCCTGTTGAATGATTGATGGAAATATATTTTCTTGATGATCAAGTTGTTGGGAACAATCTAATTTTTTTATGAGGGATTGCATTTACTATTTACTCTTCATCCTTTCTGATTATAAAAGGAAACGATTGTAGGAAGAAAGGGGAATCTATGTTATTTTTCCAAATTGTGAGCTTAATTGCAGACCGCATCATTGGAGAACGCAATTTATTGTAATGCTACTCAAGTTCAATGACTAATATTTAATTGAAGTTTTTGTTCTCTCACATTGTCTGAAGTAACTTAGCAGTGCTCACTGGCGGCTAAGGGCCCGGCCCCTGGTGGAGTCTACTGCTTCTTTGTATTATGCTTATGATATTTCTAGCGTTTAATTAGTTTGATAATTTTCTGTTTATGTGAGTTTATTTATTTCATTATTTGTTCATTATTTCCTATTATTGAGATAATCTATTCTTCTTGTAGTTTGTATTTCTCTCAATTTATTATAGCGTGAGTTATTTAGACAACGCATTGCATTGATTTGATTATTTGTATTGCTATCATTTGATCACAGCGTGAGTTATCTAGACAGCGCATTGCATTGATTTAATCATCTGTAAGAGTTTGATTATTGATATTAGACTCTCAGAAGTGATATCATTCCTGTCTTAATTTCTTTCTGGAGATTGAGTATGATTTGGATTGAATCAGCTAAGAAGAGATGAGTTATCGCTACTGTGCTCTCGGCTGATGCTATTGTTAATTAAAATTGCTTATGTGAGATTTAATTATGATTTTAGTAGAGGTTTGAGTCTTGAATCTTAGATGTATTATTTCCTTTAAAAGTTACAACTTGAGATTTATGATTGCATTTATATTCAACGATTGGTTTTATCATTACTCTCTAGGGTTATAGCTTGCACATATTGTGTACACTCTTGAAACAAAAAGACTTACCCTGGTTGATAATTAATGTGAGGTGATTAGGAGTTTTAGAAGACACCTTTTAGCACCCAACAAA